>VZUA01056525.1:88005-109753 GCA_013401035.1 Horornis vulcanius
AAAAAGCACTTTGCCTGAAGCAATTTGAGTGTTAGAACAGAAAGAGAATCAAAATGATCTAAAAATGGAGCCAGATGCTCCAACTCGTAAAATGCCTGTAAAAGTAAGCTGCTCAAGGAAGAGATTTATAAACTGGCTTACAACTGCTTCACCTCCATGAACAATGAAGCTGGGACTGAAATATTGTCCTGGAAGGAGCTCTGTGAAGACATTTCAGTCCACTGGATAACTATTGCTGGAAATACAAATATATATATATACATACACACACACATATCTCAGAGGTCATTTGCAAAGGCTAAGAGCTCATCACCTGGCGGCTCTCTAGCTATTTATAACCTCAGCTTCAGATTTTGGGAGCTCCAGACTCTCCTCCCTGTTGCACTTCTGTTTGCTTTACAAACTTGTAACAAAAAGATTGCAATGAGGTTTCTGGCTGGGCAGTGAAAGCTGTATTCACAAACCAATAAACTGAGAAGTTAATATATGCATTTAAACCTGAACTGTCTTAACCTGTGTTAAGAGAACTGTGTGAAGAAAGGCAACCTATCTCTGTTTGCCTGAACTTCATTCATAGCTTCACCACTGATTTACTATAGCCTTTCTACATAAACTTTGTCAGCTTTGAAATGGAAAGCATTTCATTTTTTCCCACTTAGCACTACAAAACACCTTCCTGCACCACTTTTAATGCTGCTTTAATAATTTTAATTGCTTCTTCTTACTTGGGAGTACTATGTTCACCCACATCTGTACAAAGCCTTTTAGGGAACTGAGCACAGCTTGAAGAGCAGCACAATTTGCTGAACCACAAATGAAGTGTGGCCACGGGGACATCCTCCTCTGCATGTCACAGGAAGGGTTATTGCTGGCAGCTGCTCCTTGCTCTGCTCCCAGTGAAGGTCCCCATCAATGTGCCAGCACAGCCAGCTGTGCCTCTTCTCCCACATCCCTGAGGATAAGCCAGCTGGGAAGCTCAGATCAACAGTTCCAGCAAGGCAGGACAGGAAATTTGGGATGGATGATCAGCCACACTGCTCTGCTGTCAGAGAACAGGGATGGGGAGGGGACAGGGACACAACCAGGACACACTTCTGGCCCTGCCACAGGCTCTCTTTGATGGAGCCTTGGGGTCACCCTTCATCTGGTTTGCTCCAGCTCATGAGAATTCACTCCTGCCAGCTCTGAGAGACTTTCAGGAGCCAGAACTAGATGTCCTAGCTACAGGATATTTTCAAGAAGATTTTCCAAATGCTATTTGAGAAAGCTGCAGATACTCCAACTCTCATGATTAGAAGGGAATGCTGCAGTCTACAGTGTTGGTAATGCTGCCACTTAAAGGGAAAAGGTAATTTTCCCCCAGATTTGCCTTCATGTGGATAAAAGGGAACCCACTGCAATACAAAATAGAAATCCATGTAAAAACAAAACTCACAATGTGAGACCTGCTGAATCTGAGAAATCCAGACAGGCAGATTTGACACACCAGTTTTATTTGCTGCTTTGAAAAATCTTTTCCAGCATAACTGAATGAAAGATGTGCTGCCCATGCCAAGAAATGTTAGGGGGGGGAATTGAAAATGTGGAAAAGGATTGAAAGACTTCTTTGAAGCACTTTTTTATTTAGAGTAGGCAGTTAAATATCACAAAGCAAAATACTGAAAGCCATAATACTTCTAAATTTCAGTTTTGAAAATAGGTCCTATAACTGGTATTTATTTATCTTTCCAAACCTATCACATAAAGCAATTACAATTCCTAGGTAAGTCTACAAATAAGGTTACAAAACAGTTAATAAAATTACTGAATTAAAAAAAATACACTTCTTGTTTTCCACAGTTTTGTGTAGCAACAAACTTATTTTTTATTTCTGAATCTATAATAAAATAACATTCCTAACAGCAATAATATCATAAACGCCAATGCCTTCTGTGCTTAATAGTTTAGTTTTAATAGCTTAGTTTCCCTCTTATGGAGATATGGCAGTGGGCAAAAAAAAAGGACCAAGACACCAAATTATGATAGTTTTCCTCTGTGTGACTCCTAGTCCCTTCTTAAATGTATAGAAACTGAAACATTTCATTTTCAAGCACTCACAATTCTTAAACTACCACAGGCCCCAGTTCATCAGCATCTAAAGAATGTGTTTAATGTTAATCATAAGTAGTTTTTCTGGCATCAGACAGTCCTGTTGGCTTCAGTTGGGCAATCTAAGGCATTGTGAAAATATTTGAGTGCCCTTCTGAACTGGGACATGTGCCTGAGGACAAAGGTAGAAACATGCACCTGAATACATTGATGGTTGTGGCTTGTGTGCATCCTGGGCTTTAGGTCCTTTATGTTCTGGTGGCAGCTATGAACTACTCCAACTCTGTATTTTCAAGCTTACTAATCTGTTACTAAATTGAAAAAGATTAGCTGTTCTGAGGTCTGAAGATAGATGTCTGAATAAATTTTGGGTGCCCCAAGCTAAGTGACACAGCTCCCATGGGCATGCTGGTGACACTGGTGCCCAAGCTGTTCTGACAAGGTAGGATGTGTAAACCCAAATATCTGTGTAAACCCCGATATTTAATAGCTTTATTTAGTAAATGTCACTTCAGTAGAAGGCTAGGAGTGCTCAGTCTCCAGCTAGAAAAAACAACAGCAAGTAACAGAACATGAAAACACCTTAAGAAACTGAAAATAATTTTGTAAACCTACATAAACAATTACTGATGCTGCCTTTTGAATTAGCACTAGAGAGGGCTGGTAGAATTCACTGAACTCTGTAAACTAGATGCCAATGCAAGCCACTTTAAGAGCACTCAACACATACAGCTAAAGAGCAATGCAATGAACCCACAGATTCTGGTTAAGGCTGTGGCTCCTCCAGAGGACAGTAACCAGCACCAAACAGAGGCATTTGTTTCATGCTGCTCTTGAAACCACCCCGAGCCCTCCACTTAAATTAGTTCATTTTTACCTTGATCCAGTGCCTTGATGGTTAAAGTCAAAAGCGAGGAAGCAGAGTGGAGCATCTAACAGCCCTAATTATGGTGTTCTTGGCTCCCAGAGCCAAGATAGCATCTTTGTAATTTAGCTGGTGCAATTAATAATTTCTGATGTCAGCAAAAGTCTACTCAACCATAACCTGAAGCTGAAATGTTTGGGCTTTCCTTTCTTTATTTGATCAATCACCTGAAACTATACTTTGATTACTGAAAATTGCAAATAAAAAAAAATTAAAATCGTAAAAGTGTATTATATATAAAAATTACACAACCATCCATTTAAAACCCACCCTCACCATCACTTAAAAACTTCCAGGATGCTGCCTTCTGCTCTCTGTGAAACCAAGCACCCCAAAACACCTTCCTCTGCCTCCCCACCTCACTCTGCTCACCCTAATGCAACGCTGCTACTACACATCACCCACGTGCAGCACCACACCAACTGCTCCAAGCTGCTTTTTCAAACAGGTTTGCAAAGCTGTTAGGCTCAGACTTGTATTTTTCCACAGTCTATCAGCACTTTTCCATCTTGCATAATCATCATCCACAGAATTGGCTCTCCTTTGTCAACCTGGAGAGCATGCAAAGTCATTCTGTGATCCTCAGGACAGCCCCTCTCACTGCAGAAATCTTCCCCCTTTGCAAAGGGGTCATTAAAATCCTTCTAAATAAAGCTATTGTTGAAGGTTGAAAATGCACCTTTCTCTACGGATGGGTGTGGATTTTATTGTTGTTGGATCTTCACTCAAAACCAAAATTACAATGAGCTGCTGAAAAACACATTTGTCCAAGAAAGGGCCTTGGGGCTCTACAATATTTCAAGTGGAAACATGGCAATTCTCATCTTCTATTTAAAAATTTAACTATTTATGAGTTGATAGGTGAACAACAACAACAAAAAAGATCAAATGCACCTTGCGAAACTCCACAGCATCTTCAGAGATTTAAAAGGAAAAATTAATTGTGCTCTAACAGGAGACAGTAAATACTGCAGTTTCCACTGTTTTCTTCTGGGATTTCCTACAGTAGTGAGAACTGGGCCAGAAATCCAGAAAGCACACACAGGCCCTTGCACAGTTTTCTTTTCTGTTCTGAAACATGACCATTTGCAAAAGAATGGATGGAAATCTACCTCAGGAGAAGTTAATCTAATTAATGCGTTTTACATTGTTATTAATCACCCACCTCCCCCATGTCTCCAGTTACTCTTTTCTTACATCTCACTGTAGGTATTTTAACATAAACCACTTAGTTTCTTACCAAAAGAGGAGCCCAGGGACAGGACTGTTACCTTGAAACACTTAGTAAAGCCAGACCAAGAAAAGCAAACCAGGAAAAATGAATACAGAGCCTTTCCAGTTGTTCTTTCTGGAGCAGAATCTAATCCTTTTAATGACATTTTCTGGTGCAGAGTTAAAGTGCTGGAAGTGTGCTGTGAGCTACTCAGACGTTTTCATGTTTAGTGACTATTGGGGTTACTGCCAGCAAGCTGAACTGCAGTTCCCTACCAAGCTCTGTTTAGAATTCACCCAAGATAAGGTTTCAGGATTTACATTTAAAATACCTATTTGTAAAGGGAATAACTCACAGGTGAAAATTATTCAGGGCTGAAAAAAATTGGGGAAGAAAAGATTTGGAAAAGCTAGAAAACTGCACATGCTCTTTTCATTTAATCTTCTTATATGAGTGCTAATAACCTTATAAAAATAGCACTGGATTTTATTTTGTCCCTTAAAACCTAACCAGAAATTTGACCAAGTCATTGACAAACTTGAACACAGCTGAGCACACACTACACACAGGACCACCCAAAATCCACCTGATCTCAAGGAGTTGTAACATCCTAAATTTTCATGAACTGATGTGACTTTCCACTGAAACTCACTGAATCATACTCTGAAACTGAAATTCCAAAGGCCCCTTCAGCCCATGGCTGTCTGGGGTCACCCAACCAGCTGCCAGCACAACTGCATTCAGTTGCAAAATGCCTGACTGGTGGAACTTGTTTTTTTGGCCATTGTTCACAACCAGGGTTCCTCTGGTACCTCCACAGCCTCGGGGAAGGGGGGAAAAGCAAGGCACTGCATGTGACCCAGGTGCTGCAGGAACTCCCAGCTAAGTCTGCAAAATTTAGTGTACAATACTACAGCCAGCTGCCAGCCCTTTTTTCTTGCACTCACAACCGATAAATCATATTTCCCCACCTACTGTTCTGTCAGAAGACTTACTGTGTTTATAAAGCTGTTTACAGACCAGCTCTCCACTGTGTGCACAGAGCTCCCCTTGGCCAGCTGCACTCTCACCTCCCTGCCATGGGAGTGATGCTCATCCCTGGTCATGTCTGTGTCACTACAATGACTCCAGAGAAAGCTGGTAACAAAATCAGGGTCTTCATATTGCAATAAGGTCAGTATTAAATCTCAGTCATCACATTAAAAAAAAAAAAAAAAAGTGCTTTGTTTGTTCTGCCTCTGTTTCCATGACAGTAAGAAGTGCTGAGAAAAGTCTCCTAATCAAAGTCAGAAATCCTTGTTTACATGCAAAGCCTCGGGTGCCTTGCAGGAAATAAATCCCTGTAAAGTGTCCATGTGGCAGCAATGGACTGAACAAACCCAGAGGTCAAGCCCAGCCCGCTGGGGATGCTGCAGTGCCCCAGCTCCCTGCAGTTCCCCCGGCACAAGGGGATGAGGGAATGGGGAGGAGGCTCCTGGCAAAGATCTGGGTGTAGGTCACCACTGCAATATGCCTCCAACTCCCTCTTAGCAAGGTCCCAGCCCAAACACCTCCTCACTCCAGGCAGGCAGAGAAGGTGGCTGCCCAAGGGTAGAGAATTGTGAAAACCAGGCTCGACTGTGCGGGTTTCTCACCCTGCCTTACTTACCAGTACTCCTCTCTTACTACTTACTTACTTCTCCCCCAAAAGCAGATACTCTGGATCACATCACCTCCTTGTACAAAGACACTATTTAAGACTCAAAGAAGGGGGAAGCATCCACTGAAAGCAGTGACAGAGTTTCTGACACCCACCTCAAGCTCCTCCAGCACTACTGGGCTGAGCTGGTGAGAGCTCAGCAGCTCCCCAGCAGTTACTGGTACCTGGCAGCTGCTTCACCAGAGGCTTTAAAACATAATAAAAACAGGGGTAAACACCGAGGAGAAGAAAAAGAATAGATTAGTTAAATTCTTACAGGACTGACCTAACAAAAACATGGAAGGAAAAGAATGAAGAGCAGTATGGGAACAAAACTATGCAAGATGCATTTAAATTCCCTGCTGCTGAGTATGTTTTTGAAAGACTCAAGGGGCTGGACCCCCCTGCCCTGTGGCCATCTGCCCCCTGATCAGGGTCACTCAGCCACCCACTGCCCCAGAACAAGTCACCAACTGGGACCACTGGACATCCTGACCCAGGAAGAGGTGGACACTGAGCACCCCCAGAGCCAAAAGCTGCAGGTAGAATACAAATAGAGCTCCTTTGCTTCCCATCTTCTTTTAATTCATCCTAACACTGTAACTCCACCACTGAGATTTCCAGCAGCGCAGATCTTTCAGGTCTGCAGACTGCAACCCCAAGCACGGAACACACAGGCACAAAGTGAACACAAGACACACAATGCATGAAGACTCAGAGCAATTCCCAGGCACTGTTATGCTTTTCCCTACTCAAAAGACACTGCACAGCTTCTACATAAATTGATCAAGGCCAAAACCTGTGCACAGCAAAACTGATTTCACACATGAGAACTGCTCCTGTCTCACAGCAGCATCAGCCGCAGCTGAGCACATGGAGACAAAGATAATGCACACGGTTCTCCCATCAGAAAAAAAGGAGAAAAACAACAAAAATTGTTTTTCTGAACACATGACAGCCTGCTGAAATAAGCCTTAAAACAAAAGCTGAAATTGGCAAAAAAAAGGGCGTTAATTTGATCACAGGGCACAGCACTATCCCTCAGGAAGCCAAACCAATGAAAAACAAATTGTTATCACACCAGTGATTTACAGAACAAACAGACACATAATCAAGTAAAATATTTTATTCTTTGCTGCATGGAAAATGTCAGCTCCTACCAACCCTGAAAGCAGTTTTTTGTCCTAGCAGAACTGCAACATTCTAAATGGTACCAATAACTCCTGGTTCATGTGAGCCTCTAAAATTAGGCTTATTTGGAAAGAACTACAAAAAGGAGAGGGATCTTACAACCTTACTCAGACAAATCAAGAAGCCACCAGAGATTCGCACAGGAGTGAGAATAAGAACTGGATATTATGTACTAAAAAGCAAGTGCACTCTGGGCTGGGATCTGGCCTCAAACAGACACACACGCCTTTGTTTCCCTGCAGGGTGAGCTCATTCCCACAGAGGTTCCTCCTTTTTCAAAGAAAGCAGACTTACAGTGCTAAAATATAACAAAGCCCCATAGTTTTCTGAGGCTAAAAGCCTGCAACACTAGTGGAAAGATAGCCGGCTAGATTGCAACCTTTGAGTATCAATGGACCTCAGAGAATCACAAAAGCAAGCCAGAAAAAGCAAACACCGCAATAGCCACCAGTTCTCACACAGGAAATTTCCTATCATGTTATTTAAATATCTGCAATCTATTCAAAATGTATTGATTTCATGCAGCATACAGCGATTGAAAAGAAACAGTGCAGGGAGAAAGCTGCTCAGATTTATCCATCATCTGATGTGTTTCCACTGCTGCCACTATTTGCAAAGCTAAACTTCCTTACTCAAAGGTGTAGCACAACACACGCCCGTGCTTTCCAAAGTGCAGAAAATCTCTTACCTTGCAACACTGCCCAGCCAAAGCACTTCTCCACCTTGCTGCCCATGAAGAATTCCAGGAAAGGGGCTCAGATTTATTTTGCAGGTTGATACCTTCATTAGGCTACCATCCAATACCCCCCCTTAAATAAACCAGCCTGTAACTTGACTGTCTCGGAAGAGACTTGGAAAAAAAAGTTGGAGCAAGGTTGTTTTCCAACAGAACCCTCCACAAACAGCAGCTCTGAGAGACACTGGAAAGTAAAACCCAGCTAGAAGGTGATCATCAGAAACTTCCCCTGGAAAGAAATCTGATCCCTCAACAAAATTAACCTCTGAAGTGCTGAAAAAGCGAGAGGTCAAGACTTTCTGCTGGGACTAGGTCATCTGTGAAAGCTGCAAACTGATGGCAGTAACCAGGCAGACTGATGCCTCCAGATCAGGTACCGTATCCCACCAAGTAAAAGCTCCTGTCAGCAGCCCTGTACTTGGAGGTACTAAATGGCACTGTTTGATCTCAGCTGAAAGACTACCACCTCTAAAAGCACTTTTCCCACTCTGCTTCTATAGAGGGGTTCAACAATGTGACTGCTGAAGCAAGGATTGTTTTATGTGAATGTAACAGGAGACATACCTAAAATGTTTTAATACAAAATATTTTGAACACTGGTAAAAAAATTGATTTGATTTGTTTTGTTTGTTTGGTTGGTTGGTTTTTTGTGGATTTTTTTGGGGGGGTGGTTTGTTTGTTTGTTTGTTTGTTTTTTGGAGGGAGGGAGTGGTGGTATAGAACATTTTCAATAGGCATGGTAAAGAAAATAGCAATTTATCCACTGGTATCTCCAGCAAAGAACTTAAGAAACTGAGACAAGATATGTAATATTAATCTGACTCTTCCTTATTTAGCACTGTAGAGTAAGGGGGGCTTATTTCAAATAATTCAAATAGAATAGACATGGCTATTTAGAAATATTTGGTTGATAAAAAAGTCTGGTGGTTAACATTCAAAACTCTTATTTTAGTCTAATATAAATACTTTCTAACAGGATTCTTACAAGATCTCCACATGCTGATGAACATGTGGGATTTTTTTTTTTTTTCCTAATATGGGAAATCACACCAGCTGAGTAGTGCCAGGACAAATTTCTGTTGCCAGTGAGATCACCAGCAAGGGACCCTGCTCTGGAAAGGAGAAGGGAAGCCTTTAGCATGGAGAAAACGGAGAGGACATGACGCTGTTGCCTTAGCCTCACCCCGAGAAAATCATGGATCGTTCAACTCCAAACCAGAAAGAATACTAGGAAAGATTAGTGAGAAGTCAACTATACCAATATATATTTATTAACTCAGCTTGAGTACGTTTGTCTTAAATAAACCACACCTTTTAGCACAGCACTGTGATGCTGGCTGAAAAGAGTTAAAATGCAAGAATTCAAAGGTTATAAAACAAAGACTTGGTGCAGATACTCTGCTGCCAAAACCTTCAAATAAATGAGTTGTAGTCTGAGCATGCCTTTCTAGGCTGGAGTCTATTTTAGTGGCTACTGTGTAACTATGGCAATACAGAGGACGGGTAATTTAGAGGCTGGTGGATGTGACAACTTGCAATTTAGAACAATGCTAATAATGAAAGTGGGTTGGGAAAAGCATCATTTAACACAAATGCTTGAGGTTCAAAATTAAAAAGGCCTCTTCATTTTACAAATTTTTAGGGGTTTTTTTCAGCTGGATGATTACCTATAGTTTGTTAGTCTGATGATGAAAGAAAGATAGAAACATGACTCTTGTGCTTTTTGGTTCATCTGCACCTTAGAGTGCAGCCAACCCACTCCCCTTTGTGATGTGCACATGTACAAATGCAGAGCTGCTGATGTCACTAGCTTTGCTGAATATTAGGCAAGAATCACACGGCATTTTTAAAAGAAAGCTGTGTATTATCCATAAAGAAGGAGGGAAAAGATCTTCATGGACTGTTATTACTCCTTTTTTGCCTCTGGTGCATTTTAACTGCTGTCCTTTATCAAAGAATCCTGCAAGCTGCTTCTCATTCCTTATTTTAATTGCAGAATACTGAGCAGAGATAACTCTCAGATATGACAGGAACTTAAAAGAATCACAGCTGCAACAGTAAAGCTTTCTTTTCATCCCTAACACCCTTCCTGTCTTTCTCCAAATACCTCTCACAAGTAATGTTTCCCAATTATCTGCCCATGCAGTTGTATAGGAAATTGGTGACTGACCCACTGCTAATGGCAAGTAAGAATAGCCAGAAATATTCTAATTAAAAAAAAAAAAAATCTGAAATTGTAACCTAGGGGGAAGAAAAATAATCAGGGCATTGCATCTGCTGAATCACCAGCTCACCAGCTCCAAATAAAGCCAATTTCACAAGATTAAGGTAGAGCACTATGCTCACACCCATCTACAGCCCCATTGTCCTTCCCTCCCTGGCAGTCCTTCCACTGCAAAGGAGGGATTTTGCAATGTAATACCCATAACACTAAATACAGAGGGATATTTCCAGATGAATTTTACATGTAGCAATAATCACAGTTTTATGGGTCAGGAAGTTCAGAAGATTAGTGAGTTATGGCTGCAGTATACAAAAGCGTTTGTGTTAGAAGCTTCACATAGCAGTGGGGTGAGATAAGCTGTGAACAGCTTCACATTAACTTCTTTTATGGTAGTTAAAGTTGGGGAGAAGTAAAGAGACCCCACGTATTAATTTACCTAAAGAACAGCTGCTTAGAAAAGGCTGCAAAGTATCCTAATACTCAGTGTCATAAAATCACTGCACCTCCAAACCCTTGTTCCTTCCCCCCACACCCGTGTGCTATTCCCATTAACCTCAGGCACAACTGTGACCCTGGTCAGAAATGAACTAAACCTGCTTGCAGCAAAACAAAAACGTATCAAAGAAATGCCTCATTCCATTTTATTTGCAAAGGCCTAAAGCCACAATTACAGGTTTGCATTCTAGGTTAAGGCAGCTCAAATCTTGCTGCATTTCAAATGCTCCCTTGGAGAATGCCAAAATGCCTGAAAATTGTGGGTTTGATGCAATACATCAAATCCTTTTTATTTTTGTTTCTCAGTAGGCTGAGATCTATCAGTTAGGACCGTATAAAATGTCTGCATTTAATAACTGGAACAATTATAAAAGTAACACAAGCAGCACAGGCTGTAAAGACATCCCACTTCACAGTCTTTGCTGGATAATGTGTGGCATGAGGCTTCTGCCACACCTTGCCCTGGAAGAGACTCCATTACCACTGCGTAAACCAATATCTTAAAATCATCTCAACAGCAAAAATTTAAGATTTCTTTTTCATATCTTTCCTCTTATAGGACAATAAGATTATTTAAATTTTAGAAAAACCCCAATATCTGTAACACAAAACCATATTCTGAACAGACTCAAATATGCTTTTGAACACACTTGTATCCTTTGAACTAGAGCAGATGGAACAAAATACACCTTTTTAGAGTACTTTCAATGACTGAGTATCTGCATGAGAAAATAAAAGCAGGACTACAGCAGCACTGCTGCACCATTACAACTCTTACACATGATACTATAGGGCTAAAAGTCTATGTAACTACCTAAACAAGTGACCTTTGTGCTAAAGTAAATTTAAAATAAATAAAAACAACAAAGAAGCCCCAACTTACTGAACTCATGTGTAATTGTTAATCCTAGGAAGGTATTTCTACCTAAAACCAGAGGAACACTGGCAGCAACATAAACCCTCAGGAGGAGGTATAGTAGAAAATAAATCCGAGCTGCTACAACCCTGTGGGTTTTCAGTGAGGCTCCAAAGGGAGCTTGGAAGACAGGAAAAGCAGGACTGGAAAATGAAGCTTCATTTTTTAAATTTCCCTTATTCTTCAGAGGCACTGAAGACAATTTCATATTATGGTGGTGCTGTGTGGATCTCTTTATTTTTCCAAGTGAACACATGAAGTGTAGGATACTTTTGGGTTTTGTTTAAATTACTCAGATTGCATCACACAGAAGAAAGCAAAAAGGAGCCATCAGTGTGTGCTGCTGCATGGGCATGTATTGTAATGCATAGCAACTGGGCAAGGAGATGATTAGGGAAAGGGGATTCTGAGCCCCAGGAGACTGTGAATTTCACCAGAAAACTCAAATACAGGGTAATATTAATAATTATTGCACAGTATGAGAGAGACTTAGCATCCACCTCCAAGGAGCTGCTTTTCACCGAGCAACCATTAAGGAATGCCCCAGCTTCCTCCAGCAAGGTGAGATGCATGCCTGATGGGGAAGAAAGACTGCTTGTGTGTGTGTGATGTATGATTAGAAATGGTTTCATAACATTTTAACATGTACTTCAAAGATTGTTTGAAAAATGCCAGTAGCCTCCACGGTGCACTTGTGTTGACACGGTTGAGGCATACTTTTCACTATGCCCACTTCAAATGAATAAGCACACCAGAGTGAAAAACACAAATGGCCACTTTCTGTAAAGAAAAGAAGGCAGGGAACTGGAGAAAATCCAATAAAAATGGGGGATGCTGAACAGCAATTTAGTTTGCATATTCTTATCTGAGAGGAATTCCAAATGAATGGTGAATCCAGGGGTAAAACTTGGATGATCCAAAATGTTTCTGTATTTAAACACATTACCAAGTCTAAAGCTCCTTGAGTGAGAAATATTATCAACATATCAACTATATACAAATGTATTTGCTTTTGCATCCATGATTTCTGTGTTAATATTTCCAGATATAACAAATAAAGAAACCCAACTAAAAATATGTTAGACAAATAGCCCATTAGTAAGAACAGGCGATATAAAATGAAAAAAATCTAATTTTAAAGAGCAGTTAAAGTGGTGAAAAACAAGAATTATGTATCATTCCTGTTGTTTTAAATGCAAATGTTTTTTCTTTATCTCCTTCTCCAAACTATAAAAATCAGTCCTCTTCCCAAAGAACTTAACACTGCCAAGCAAGATTTTAACACACATGCCATTGACTAAGGAAAAAAATGTAATTCTTCCAATCTAGACTGCTGAACAGATTAACATGAACTGCTACAATGCTCTAAGACTTAACTGTTTCCTGCAACCATTTAGATTTTCAGTTTGATCCCTACCAAATAGAATTACAAACACAGTGAAGCTGAATTCTTTTTCTCAGGACTCTGAAAAAATGCTTTGGGGTGAATCCATAACAGATGTCCATACATCATTTACAGTTCATTTTCTGAGCTTTCTAACATCATGTCTGTGTCAACAAGCAATGGAGTGGAGAACAGAAACAGATATAAAAGAAGCTGTACAAATCATCATCTAGGAGCAGTGAGGTAGAGAACAGCTCAGAAAGACAGAAAATTTGAATTACAGGTTCTGTTTTGGCCAGCAGGTACAGGGCTCTGTGTCAGAGGATGCATTCAGGCCCAAGAAGGATATGCCAAGTGGTTTATCTACAGAATTTGATACTTCTGGCTGAACAAGCAGCTCTCCAAGTAGTTGTAGTATGGTTTTAAGAAGCCCTATAAAACTTGATTTAACCTTCCTACTCACACTCCCCCAATAAAATACTAAAATCATTACTGTTAAATCAACAGCAGTCATTAACCATGTCAGGGTATCCACTGTAAAACCACTGCTGTCATCTGTATGTATCTTGTTCAGTGATGATCAATAGAGTTTACCCATCTTAATTGCTTCAGCCTTCCCCTAATTAGAGCTATCTCTGAATTTACAGTTGTTTATTGTTGTTGTGTATGTTGTAAAGCTTGCACATCTCACTAGAAAAATAAACTCGTTTATTCCAATGAAAATACCACTACTAAATCAAGCTAGCATCATTGTAGCATTTGCAAATCCTCTGTATCAGTGAGTCTAGAAAGATTCAAACCATATAAATGCTTCAACTGCATAATCTGCAGAGAACAAAGACATGAACTCTCAGCTTCAACAAAAAAAAAAAATTCCTTTATTTCTGAGAGTCCATTTGTGTTCTTTCTCATAAAACAATCTACTCTACCCATACAACACTAGGATGTTCCAAAGACTGTATCTGAGCCAAAAGACATCACTCCTTCTCAGGTTACCTTGCAAAGTATTTCCCCTCTTTTGGATGTACTTTTTCTTATGTGAATTGTTTTTTTCTTATTTTTATTGTTTCTGTCCATCAAATAGACAAACCTGCCATTTCCAAATTCACAGTAGACTCAACGCAATATAGAATTTTGGACATTCCCACTCCCTGCCACTGATATCTATGCCTGGTTATGTAAACTAAGGGTTTTTTAGATTTATAATCTTCCTAAACCTAAAGTAACTGAATCAAACCACTTACCTACACGACAGCAGCTCTAACCAGTGCATACTTTTAAACAAAAGTTTCTCCTAGCTCTTGGGTATTGTTAAAAATGCTGACAACTCTTATGAACTCATTGCTCTAGAAACACATAAAGTAGAAATTCTTAATTAAGCAGCAAAAATGCCCAAGCATGAACAAGAAGACACTACATTTAAACTAATATTTCAAAATTGTAGGTTAGAGGTGTGTCCTCCATGAAACTCCTTATCTCATAAACACCTGTAGTAATCACAAATTGCCCAGGTGAACTTCTGACCTCAGCTAAGCCCTAATAAAATCGTAGCTGAAAATCACCTGAGAATGGTCCTGCAGATTAGGTGCACTTCAGAGAGCTACCATCAGCTTCACAGACGCTTGACTGGAGAAAAATTCAGCTGGCAGACTTGCTTTTAGCAAAAGGTCGGCTTTTTAACCACTCCACCAGTTCCATTGGTCAAAGACTACTTACATAGAGAGAAAACGCTCTTCTTGCAAACATAACAATGAAACCTCTTGCTCTTACTTGACAGGAAGATACACACGTTTAGACTGCAGCAGGATGTAGGAAAACTGATGGCAAAAACAGCTACTGCACTTTACCGCTGCTTTCTTTTGAAAAAAAAGAAATTATCTGACACCTGAAAAACTAACTTGGTCATGACCTTTTATATTATAGTCTTAGAGTTTTCTAACAGGCAAACATTTCTATCATACACCTTATGAACTATGTTAAATATTTAGTGTGGAATGCCATACGACCATATAAGCATTTTTTCCAGGGAGTAACTCTGCCCACATTATCCCACCTCTCCAAAGAGCCAGGTTCCACCTGTTTGTCTCCCCCGCCTCAAGTCAGAACAAAACTACTAAATTCTGTGCCCCAGTAAAAGGTACAGCAATGTTCACAGGCATGCACCTAGTAATTAACCGACAAGGGGTTAATTATTATCACGCCTCATGGCATTATCATGCAACCTTTTGTTTCATTTTCTTTACAATCAGGTGCAAGGAAAGATGTTGTCAGAGCCAGGAGTGACACTAATCCTGGGCTTCTTCCACAACTGCCCCTGGTATTCCTGGTTATCTCAGGGCTCTTTATTCTATCAGCTGTTTATTTGCACTTGAAAACTTTGCAATATTCATTTCCATGCTGCATCATTTTACACGTGAAAATGCTGAAGACAAGACCTAAGATGTGCATTACTGGCTATGTGCACAGCGTAATTAACATGCATATGATCTCTATGCAAATCATGTCATTGGAAGTAGCGACTATTAGCATAACAAGCGCTTATTATTTATTGAGATGCAACTCGAGCAGGCATCCTGCTGGGGGTCTGACATCCTCCGCCGAAACGGCACCATCTTCTCTTTCTTCCTTTACACATTCTTCTCCCCTCTTGCTGACTGCCGGCACAGAAAACAGGGAGACTCCCTTCTGTGCCTTTCTTTAAGGGTGGAAGTCTTGTGTGTTTAATTGCCCTGGAGCATCCCATGCGCTTCAAAGCTCTGCGGAACCTCTCCCCTGAGCCGCGCCCCCCTCCCGCCCCAGCGGCCGAACCGCAGCCTGCCCAAACCATCCCTTCACCCGCCTTATCTCTCTAATTCCTAACTGATAACAAGTTTAAAGCAGCAGCTAGGCTTCTTTCTCTAGCTTTTTTTTTTTTTTTTTTTTTTAAAGGAATAAAGTGTGAGAAAACAAAAGCTCAACTGTGCAAAGTCATAAACCTTTCCCAACATCACGCCTACCCCTCCTATCCTACTTCAGAAGAATTTAACCTTTTAATCCAGCCATGGAATGGAACAGAAAACCACGATTTCACTGCTTTTTAGCAGGTGAGAAAAACTTGCTTGTTCGTAATTTTCATCACTGTTCATCAGCCCATCAGCCCTGCCTGCTGAGAGCTCCAGATCACTGCTGCCAACACTGCTTCCCTGCTCCTCTTCCTACCCCGCAGAATTCCTGAGGTCCCAGGGTCTCTACAGGACTCCTTAACCTTTCCTGGCACTTCTGTGAAAGCAAAAACTTGCAAAACTGTTCCTCGCCCAGTAATCCCTTCCCCAGCCCTGCTGGGTTTGTTCTCTCAGGGGCTACACCCACTGCTTCAGAGATGGCCACGTTACAGTCATGAACTAATTAGCAGGGGGAATGAGTTAAATTATTTATCACTTTGCCAAAACTGAGATGTTTGGCCTGAAATTTTGCAAGCTGCATGCTAACCTAAGGATGGGCTTTGGTCTTGGTTAAAAACAGGACAACAATTCCCTAGAACCATTAGAAAATGAGACCCGATTTTACCATTGAGTTGTATTGATCTTTCCTGAGAAACTTTGTCCTGTGATACAAAATATTTATTTGGTTCTGGAGGGCCCTGGAGAACAGAGGATAAGACATGAAGGGAAGCCAAGAATGTATGTGAAGAGTAACTGGAAAAAAGAAAAGGAAAGCTAAAACTAATTTAGATGGAAAGCCTGTAGCTGAATGTTGGGCATACTGGAGGTGGTGGATCAATCACTGCTCTATAATGATTAAAGGCTGTGACTTGGGGAATCAGCACAGAATCATACAACACTTTGGGTTCAAGGAGACCTTAAAGATCATCCTGTTCCAACCCCACTGCCATGGGCAGGGCCACCTTCCAGTAGACCAGGTTGCTAAGGGCTCCATCCAGCCTGGTCTTGAACATTTCCAGGGACAGAGCATTCACAGCCTATGCCAGGGCCTCACAACCCTCACAGTAAAGAATTTCTACCAAATACCCCTTCTAAACCCACCCTGTCAGTGTGAAGCCATTCCCCCTTGTCCTGTCACTCCAGGGCCCTTGTTCTAAATCCCTCTCCTGTAGCCCCTTTGCACTGAAGGGACTCTCAGTTCTCTCTGGAGCCTTCTCTTCTCCAGGCTGAACAACCACAACTCTCTCAGTGTGTCTTGATCAGAGACATCTTCACACCACAGTGGTGGCACAAAAGCAGCTGAGAAGTGACCAGAAATGCACAGAAGTGACTGGAATCCTGTCAGAAATTAATTTTGTTAATAACAGGCTTTAAGGCACTGTCACACTACCTCTAGTTTGGCAAGCTTTTAGCTAGAACTCTCCAACTTACAGCTCTGCTGCTCTTTAGCAAACATCCCTGCTCTAGAGAAAATTGGAAATTTTTTATTAAGTATCCTGTTGGTTTATGAAAATATGTGACTTCACAACACTGAGACAACTCCCTTGGACCCCTTACTAATTTTCATAGTTAAATCAGCTGGAGGAGATGTGGGAGTTCAAGGACTTCAACCTGAATTCTTTCCATCCCGTTTCCTGTCCTGATAGCTCCACAATAGTCAGGAGTCCAATCAACACCTTTCAGTATCTTATGTTGATATTATTTCCAGCAAATAATTTGGCAGGAGAGACATGAAGAAATATTCTTACGGAAACAACCCTAACATAGGAAGCCAAAACAGAGATCCTTGCTCCAGTCAGGCACAGCAGCGACCTCAACTAAACTTTGTACATTATGACCTTAATCACTGCATCACTACTCTGTAAGGAAAAAAACAAAACAAAACAAACAAACAAACAACAAAAAAACAAACAAAAAAACCCAAACAAAAAACAACAAAAAAACCCCCACCAAAACCCAAACCCTTATTTTCTGTTTTATCCATGTGCAATAATGAAATAATTCTAAACCAGCCTCTAATTTCTCTGTCCTATTTCAACATTGGCAGAGTGTGGCCATCTAGTTAAGGCTGAGCTGTGAAATGGTGTCTCACTTTGCTATCAGAGACTTAAACTAGGACTGATAAACACAGCTCTGTTTCAGTGAATTCCTCTAGAATTAAGGAGTGGTCACTGGACATATTTGTTTAAAGACTTCAATGAACTGAACCGCACAAGGGAAGACAGGATAGAAGGACAAAAGTCAGTAGGTGTATCCTGCCCTCCCCCTCCCCAATTAAAAACCCCAGATTACTAGTTAGATTAATGCACACACTCATATTTAGCATTTTAACAGGCACACCTAGCAAACTGAAGAAAGTATTTGCCTTCAAGATTAATAAAGAAATAAACAAAGATTCATCTGGAAAACCCCTTCTTGGTTATTCCCACCACTTTCCCTCTAATGTGTGATTGTGCTTTGGTTCAAATAGATTTTTAAAGACAAAGAACAGAGTTCTCAGAGATTAGTTTATAAGATAGCAAGTCCACAGAGGTTTTTCTTCTAATCACCCTGTTTTTTTCTTGTCTGCCCTGAATCCATTCTACTAAAGTTATAGCTTCACTACAGTTCACTACTATTCCTGAAAATGTCCAAAGAAAGTTTCATTCTCCTCCCATGATCTCATCCAGACTTGCTTAGCCAAGTCATAAGTTACCTTTGGCTCTCATTTTTTAATTTCTAAAATAATCCCTTGTTCCTAAATGATTTGATAACATACACATTGCCATAATAAATTCAACCACATCACCATATACTGCAACCCCCTCATTTTAAGGGTGTTAAAATCTGGAGGTGAAAGCAGAGCCCGATGTCAATAAATAAGAGAAGAATGTACCCAAATTGGGGAGCAACTTTAAGATTCAAACACATTTCATGGGCAAAGTTGTCCATTAAGTAATTTGCCCAGTTACAAACAGCTGCAGCTGCAGTAATTTGTTGAGGATACAGGTAGATGGGATGAAAGCCCACCCGACAGCACAAGGCATTGTTTGGAAAGACATGGATGGCTGCAAGAGAAAGCAAACTGGTGGCATAGAGGGGATGATACAGGAAAGGTAAAATAACTCACAGAAAAGAATGACCAGAATTGTGGTAGTGGAGAGAGGGGAACATATGGTATGACTCACAGAAAGGAATGATTATTTTATCAGTCACATGTTTAGCTCATTACAGCTGATGTCAAGTCAGCCCGTATGAATATGGTGTGAGAAATGAGAATGCCACTAAAATCAAGAATTGGTCAGAAGTTACTGCAGAAAGGGACCAAAACTCAAAGTCACAGCACAGAAGACACCTCTGATTCTGCCCTCTGGGTGTTGGTGTTGGAGGTCAAACCACCAGCACACTTAAGATCAAAAGGAGCAACAAGCAACTTCTTGTTGCCATGTGGCATTTCGGCTTTTAACCTCTATTAACAAAGAAATGACTCAGTGGTTACAGTTAGAAGCCAACAAGGAATTTCAACAGAAATAAGAGCATGAAACTCACAACCTGACTTCAGTTTGAAATCATAGTCTTTTGATTTCAGAAAATGTCTGTCTTTCCTTTGCATGGACATTTTAAGACATTAGAAATGTGTAAATGCAGATTTCTTTCCACTACCTGATTCCTTTCATGAGTCCTTTGATTCAGAAATGCTCTCTCAAAGCACAAATTAATAGCTTCTCTCCTTAGAAGTAGACAGAGGATAGACACAGTTCCAAAACACAGGTTAAGTGGAACATAAGGATTTCCTCGGTGATTGTAACCTTTGTGAACTTGACCTGGCACAGTATACTCATATTTCTTTCCCGTAGGCTCATGTTGGTGATTCTTCCTTCTCCTTTTCCCTCTCATCTTTTTCCACAGAGACACACAGTTACCTATAAATACATCTCCAACCATTTCCTGATAATATTCTGTTCATCCCTTCTGTATTCAAAACAATTCCAGTCCTACAAATGCAGTACTACGTTTCAGTCATCCCTGAAAACAAAAATTAAATCTTTGCATAAAAATGCAAATGAAACTATGCATGTGCATATCAGATGGTATCAAGTAACATGAATGGTTTCAAAGAAATGTTTAAGGCATTAAGTCATGTTACAAAGAATATTTCTAGCTGCGAGTTTCATAACAAGAATAAATCAACCTTGACAATGAACATGAAAGAGGGAATGAAACCTTTTTGAACACTCAAGGTGGTTTGCTCATTTCCCCCAAACCAAAACGAATGAATTAGTTGATATATATGAAAATTACTTAAACTAACAACATAATCAGAAAAGATAAACTTTAAAGTTAAAATTAGAATAAAAAGATTAAAATATTACTTAGGGCTGATGAAAGCACATGGTAACGACACAGTAGCTGCTGAGCTGAGCCTTTTTAAGTTAAGGAACAACAAAAAAAAATAACATATAGTTAAAAAGAGCTGACCTGAGCCCTTGGACTTTGCTCAGGCACTAATCAGACTTCCCATTTATCCCCTGGCTACTTATTGACCATCTATAGCTGGACACACATAAACACAGCCTCTAGCAAAGGGGTGGTTACTGAGGCTCCCTCTGCTAACCCTGCACACAGGTTTCACAAGTTCCAATGGCACTTACATCCAATTAATTAGCCTCAAACTGCAGCAATCAGTTTCAATAAAATTAGATGTTTTATTTTTAGTGAGAATATATTAAAAAAACTTTGACTAATAAAAACAAATTACACACATACTCATAATACTGCTGTAGCAGCACAATGTCACTCCAAGTGTTTCCACTGTGGACTGTGCAATTATTTATCCTGGCCAAATGTATATTTAACTGCATATACTTAAGCAACATAAGAACATCATGTGGAAGCCTTAATGCCTGTTTATACAACAGCAGAGTGTTTTTAAGCCCCATGGAGCTGTTTAACACTGAGCAGTTTAAGCCTCAGGATGTTGGAGCTCAATGCAGAAAGATCAGGAGCTTGTTCTGCAGAGTCTCAACATCACTGTGAATCTTATTAGCTGTCATAAGACTGTCACAACGTCACCTTATCATACTGCTGAAAAATCCCTATGTTATGAGGACCTGGGAAGAGCAGGACAGGATCTACAGATAAGAATGGACCCCCAATATGGAATATCTAGTTGGACACCAAGGAAGTTATCATGACACCAAGGAATGACATGACATAAGCACAGCTCCAAGAATCCTGGGGCAGCAAATATATAGTTATAGTCTTTTGTCCCTGCCACTTCAGTCCCCAAGTGGCAAAATGCAGCACAGCTGCTCTACAGAGGGGGAATTTCCTTCCATTGGGCACAGACATTCATTCCACATGGTCCATACACACTGTCCTCTGCCCTTCTGTCTGTGGACAGGGGAAATGAGACACTCCCTGCTCTTTGAAAACTCAGTTATAGGTGACAGATAAAGCCTGTGGCAGAAAAGAAAAAGAGTGCACCTCTGTGAAGTGCCATGGAAACAGGGAAGGAACCTTCCATTTTATCTGAAGACATCTTCTACTTCCACAAGTGCCTGGTCAAGGATGCTTTCACTTCCTTTGGTATCAATCAGCCCAAAAGCACCTCCTGCTTACTTCATTACCTGCTCAAGACACAGGAGCTGCCATTCAGGACAGCTGAAGGAAAAACTGTAAAATACAAAGAATTTTAAATATTAGCTCAATTTGTGGATACCTTAGAGCTTCTTCTGCTGTGCTGCAGATGTGGGTATTTATTGGATATACCAGGGTAGTAGTACCATCCAACTTCAGACATTTTAGTTAACTGTCCAATTTAGGAGTCTCATTCCCATGTATATGCAATGGATGCATGCAAACATCCTGAATTCCTTGGAGGGGTCTCACTGGTGGAGACCCTTCAGCCCACCTGCAGTGTTTGAAATGTCTTCACTTGAGGGGACAAAACTGGGAATAAATGGAAGATGAAGAGAGAGAGAGAGGGGAGGGGGAA
>VZUA01056527.1:34726-52838 GCA_013401035.1 Horornis vulcanius
AGAAAAAAAATTGCATTTAGTTTTGCACTGTCTGGGAAATGAACTTGTGTATTCAGTGTTGAGTTTCTGATGACTTAAACTGGCACAGAAAACTTTGTTATTAAACTACAAATCCTATTTAAACTCTATACTTGACATTGAATTTGGCTGAAAAACTTGAATTTAGGCTCCAATTCCAGAGATAATATTTTTCCTACTTTTTTTCTTCTTTCTATCTTAAAGAAAGCTGTGAAAGTCTGATCATGGAACTGGTTGGGTACAACATGTTTTCTTCCTGGCTGGTGGAGGTGGATACCTCTCAAAGCTCTCAGCTCATGGAATGGAATGCTTTTGGCATTCACCTGCCAAAGGTGAGAAGGGCACATGGTGACCTGTGTGCAAAATGGAGAGAAACATGGAACTTCAAATTCTTCAAACACTGTAATCTCGAATGACAGTGACACTGAAAATTTCAGTGTGCTCTTCCAGGTGACTTCAACAGCTTCTAAACTGGTGGATGCATATTGTTGAATTCTTCAACTATTAAACCCTGTTTTAATATTCATGCATCTGCATAACGTTATTGGCAGCACAGAACAGTGCACATGGAATTGCAAGACTTCTATTAAGTGTGCAGAAATGTTCTCTACTTTTTTTTTACATGAAACATCAGAGGAATAAAACCAACCTGTAAGTTAAGCTGAATATGAAATAAGCAAAGGTTAATTTTTCTTAGGAGAATATCTTTCTGAGAAAGTGGAAAAGTAGTTCAGAAATCAGATTTCAACAAGACTGATAGTAAAATAGTTTTTCTTGAAACAAGGGCAAACAGTGCCCTTGTACTACCAAAATGCAGTGAAAAAAAAATAGTAAAAATGTCATCGTTCCCTAAAATACTGGCAATTTTCCCTGTTCATATGGGGGAAGGTTTCTTTCAGTGGTAGGATTTAGACACTGATGTTTTTTAATTTAATACTTTTCATAAGCAGAGTAAGAATTTCTTATGTGGTCAGTAGTAAGGTATTCCTGTCTCTCTAGGAGCTTGGATTTCTTTCTGTATGCTCACATTCCACTGTTCCTGCTAATGTGCAGTGCAGGAAGAATTACATTACACGGCCCTGCCGTGCAGCTGGGACTTCCTGCAGGTTTGCATTTCTCAGGTTTTCCCCCATTGTACCCTGCAACCAAGGCAGCAAATAAATCTCGCAGGTCACACACTGTGGAGAGCAGGTGGCCTCTGTGGTGGGGGAGGAATTGCTCTCTGTGCCCTGTGGGAGCCAGACTGTGCCACGTGCCCCAGCACTGCTCAGTTCTGTGCCCATCCCAGTGACCTTTTTGGCATCTCAGGGTCTGTCCTTGGGAATCCTGCCATGTAGCGGGAGAGAAATGAGATGCAGTTAGCAAACTGATAATTGAAAGTAATAAAAGCCTTAAGCAAATGCATAAAACTCTTCCCAATCATGGTATTTATGGGCCCAAACTGTTAGAGAGATATTTATAGGTTCGATGGAAATACAAAACATATGGTATTTTTATCCGGAAATATTCTTTCAATTACGCCCTGCATGGATCTCATAAACATCCCTCTTTCATCTAAAAATTCTTCAGTACATTAGGTAAGAAACATCATTCCATTTCGTAGGGGAATGTGGTAAACAAACATCTTGTTCTAGCAGATGTTGAAGTGCCTTACAGATTTCAATCAGCAAAAGGAATATTCTATAAGTTTTGGCTCTGGCAGCTCAAAGTAATGCAGCTGCTGGGCCACACATCTTGTATTTTGGTCTTCTATTTGTTATATTGGAGAATGTGTACAATCAGCGTATTTTTCCCTGATTTTCATCTGTTAAGCATAAGCATCTTAATCTGCTTTTTATTTTTTCGATGTGCTAAATCTCTCCTGCTTTGGAAATGTAGCAGGCTCATACCTTAATGCTTCCTCGATTATCTCTGTGTAAGAAAATTTTGAGAGCACCTTCTCCAGCGTTTCAGTCTCTGGAAACTGCTCACAGGAACAAGTCTGGCCCCTCCATTAAGAACTGCTGTTTCAGAGCAAGCCAGTGTTAACTAGGCAAGCGATTTCTAGAACCTACAGCTGGGCTTTGACATAGGGGCAAGGAAGATGCTCCAGGAATGGCTGTGAGGGTCAACTCACAAGGCAGTTTGATGCCTCACCTTGACTTTGAGTGAAGCCTGGCCCCAGCCAGTGCAGCTGTTGCCTCTGCCTTTCCTGGAAGGAGGGATTAGCACTGGCTCACAGCTGTCCCTTGGTTGGGAGTGGGAAATATTGTGCAACCTTTTTGTTGAAGTGGTGGTTTCCTGAGCTGGGATTCATAAATTTTGTGCTTGTCATGGGTAGGCAGGGAAATAGACCTGGGACTTTTTAATGTTTTTTTTTTTTCTTCTTTTTTAAGGCACCCTGATGGATCTTGGAAAATTATGCTTTATCTGGGACATTGTGCCTGTAAGAGTTTCCTGAAGGCCAGGAATCTTGCTGGAGCTGAGCTGTAATGCAGTGCACACACTGTGTTTGAGCTGTTTGATGGAAGCCTTGCCATTGCGGGTCCAGGAAGGGATAGATGTGTTTGATGAGTCCCTTAAGCATGTTGCTATCAAGCTTGTTCCAGATATTGCCATTTCTTAAGGGAAATGCCCATCCAGCCTCACTTGCTGTGGCTGCACCTGGATTCCATCAGCCCCTCCTTTGGCAGATCTACTTTCCTGCACAAACTGAGCCTGTCAGGCATGCCCCATGTTAAATCAAAATCAACTATTTTTGTTGTCTTATCTATATTTGTCTTGTTGATTTGTCTTGTTGAAGTATTGGGCACACTGATCTCTGCCCAAGAGGGTTTGTAGGAGGGTGTCAGCCCATGGCATGGCTAATGAAGGTTACAACTTTGGTACTTGCCCCAGGCTTTAAAGACCCTTTATAAAAGTTTCCTTTCCACTTTTTCTATCTTTTTTCATCTGTCTACTGATTTGACTTCAGTATTTCTAGAACACCTCTCATTCTGGGTCTTTGAAGTTACAGGATTTCCCTCAATGTCCTTCAGGATCCCTGTTGTCCATAACATACAGTTAAAGCAAGTGTCACAATGTGTAACTTTTTTTCTTCCTCAGCTCTATCTCTGTGTTCAGTTTATTCTATAACGTGCTGGAGAGAGAAGTATCTGCTTTGGAGTTGTTTGTTTTTGTTGTTTGGTTTTGATTTTAAATGGCAGCACAATGTGAGTTGGTGAAAAACACAGTTCTTCCCAACTTCTTGATCCTTACTGGATTCTTGGAGGGAAGGTTTAATTTATTGGCATGTCTAATGGGTGTGTCCGTATGGCCACATCTTCAGTGCAGATCATGTTGTGGCTCCCATTCAGAATCTCTTGGCATGGTACTTCTCTTTATTCAAAATGCAAACAACATAGAAACAATATAATTGGATGGGAAAATCTGTTCTGTTAGAGCCAGGGAGCACTAGAAGAGCTAATTTTCCTGATTCTCTGACACACGCATCACTGATCACCGTATATAAATTATTCAGATGTTAAAAGGATCACAGTTGTAAATACGAAAGGAGTCTGTAGCAATAATCACAACAAACCAGTGCTGCTAAATTACTGAAACAAATTACTCATGTCATCATCCTGCAGTTTTTTCTGTTTGACCTTTAAACTCTGGAATATGCTTTGGGCATAAGCACTGTGGTAGGAGAGGAAGCCTCAGTGATCATGGCAGAGGGTTCTTGGGGATTCTCCCCAAACCAACAGCACAGTGGGCAGGAGGTACCAGCAGGGCTCATGGCTCCCCTTTAGCATGTGCATGAGCGATATTTCTGAATCTTCCATCCTCCAAATGTGATCACTGCTTCTAAAGCAAGTGACTTTGGGGGAAGGTCACTGTTTAGCTCGAAGTCACACTTAAAATCCAGCTGTAGTGACAAGGAAGAAGGATATTCATGGGTATCCCTGGGTGTGGAGTGGTGACAGGCATGTGACTGCTTGGGCTTTGGTACCCTTTGGAGCCTTGCCTGTGGTTTAGTTGGGAGAAAGTTCTCTGTCCAGTGCTGTGTTAAGCCCTGGCCCTCTGTCCCCGCTGCCTGCTCTGCACTCTATGAGCTGTGCAGAGGAAATTGCAGGGTATGGCAGGAGATAGGAATATTGATGGAAGAGCTTTTCTTTTTCTGAACAGGTAGACTGGGAACCCTGTGAAGAACTTAGGATGCACTTAGAACTTAGTAACACACAGGATAAAAGCAAAATTTTCTTCTAGATGTCTCCCTATGAATAATAAATTCATCCTCATGGCAGGTGAGAACCATCTTTCCTCATTCATGCTTACAAAGACCCTACTGCTAAGTAGTGATGCAGCCCATTGTTTGACATTTTCAGGCTGAAAAAGTCCCCTGTAGAGACAGTTTTGTGAAGCTGGTGTTAGTGGATGCAGCTTCAGCATTTCCTCTTTCATGTGTGAATTACAGCTGTGGAAAAACAGGGAAGGGCATTGCTGCTCACCTGTGGTTGCTGCTGCTTCTGAGAGTGCAGTGCCTGTGTAATGCTGGCCCAGCCAGCTGCCTTACAGGCTTTGCAGCAAGCAGCTGCTACCCTAAAAGGCCTGACAGGATTGTTTTCCAAGATTTGATTACAGCAGCAGCATCGTGGGAGATACTTTATTTCAGGTTGTGAAACCCCACCGGGAAGCCTGGGAGCTCCTGGCTTCACCTTATGAAGGCAAAACATCAATAGGCTGAATACCCAACTTGATTTAAAGCAGCAAATAACTAACACAGGTTCTGATGTTCATTTTGAGATGGGGAAAGTTCTGCACATGGAGAAACTGGGAGAACAATGCTAAGGGTCAGTGATTACCCTTTGTGCTCTGTACAACTTTTTGCATTAAGAAAGAGCAGGATCCCCATGCCAGGCCCTGTTATCTCTCACCAGCTGCCACATCTAGAGGTGTCACAGAACTGTGACACCACTTTTGGAAAAGCAGAACAATGTCTTTAGGGGACCAACACTTGAAAAAATATTGCAATTCCAGCATCTGGCTGGTTTCTAGATAAAGACAGATGACTCTTCTGCTCCACAAGAAGGCACCCACTGCTGCACTCCTCTATGGAAGATCATAGGTTACCTTCACCCAGACATCAAGCAACATTCAATTCTTGGTATAGAGAACAAATCCTTGAAAAATCTCTTGTTCTTGCCAGTTTCCATTAAATCATTCACCCAGTGCAAGCAGATGAAATATTGCCTTGGGGTCACACAGCCTGCTTTGGTCAGTTTAGGTGAGTAATGCAGCTACCTGTGTGGCCGTGCAGCATTTGTGTGGGGCAGCTGAACTAAGCAAATAACAAAATTGTGTGAGCAAATCCTCCCTCTAACTTCAAAACCTGCAGTGGTGTTGCACCAAGGGTTGGATTGACCCATTTTAATCTAAGAGGAGAACTCGTGACAAATTTGAGGATAAGCATGACAACCATTACACTGATTTATCAGAGTGGGAGTTGCATTAGTACTTTTGGAATTTATTGTAGTGCATAAATGGAATTTCCATCAGCAAAAAAATGAGGAAGTTGATTTATAACAGATAATTCCAATAATTTCTGAATTTCCACATTAATAGAAAAGTGGTACTTCCATTTTGCTATTATCCCCATATGTGCCATCTTCTTATAAATATGGAAATTTGGCAATTATCTGAGAACTACTTTATTTTCAAATTATACCATAGAAATTAAAAAATGGATTTTTTTTTTTGACTATCATATTTTTAAGTGTTTTATTGGATCTGGACTACTGTATTGAAAGATAAATTCTATTTGGCAATGTTTGATTCTGCATCTAAAACTAGATGGCTGCTAATTAGTTAATTTTCCTTTAACCAAAAGCACAGAACTGAACCACACTCTGATTAGATGCTATTGATTTGTTTCCTCCTGTTTTATGACTTTCAGGACAATGTGCTGAATAGGAACTTGCAAAAGATATATTGCTCCTGGAAAAGGAATTCATGTAAACAGCATTGATGGTGAATAAAACCAATGCTAAAACTCTACCTTGGCACCATTATGTGGTGACAGGGTAAATATTAACACAAGTGAGCCCTTCCATCCATGCAGGTGGTTTAGGAATGTGGGAGTGCCAGCCACATGGAAGGAAGAAGCCCTGGAATATCAGGCAGGGCATATTACACCTTGATGGATAGCACAGTACCCAGAGAAAGAAGCAGTGTCTGGGGTTCAAGTGGTTCAGCAGGAAAATTGCCCTGCTAGGGTTTGTTTATGTATAATCACACAGCTTTTACACTGTGAGCAGACTTGGCATCAGAGTTGTCCTGTCATTGTGGGACTGCCCACCAGAGACACTCAGCTGTTGCACGTAGACACATGTCCCCTTTGAGCCATTTTTTTAGTGTTGATGCAATAAAACCCAGAGTGAAAGTTGTGGAAATGGGTTTATTTCTAGTGAGAAAGTAAAATTTCCCCCCTATTACAAAAGCCATCAGAGCAGGTATCTGCTGATGGGGCTTTCCACAGTGGAGTTCTGAACCAAATGAGAATTGGCCATGTGAAAGTTGTTCTTGTTTCTGTAAAGATGCTTACATCTGAGGAGTCATGGTTGTCTTAAATTCTGTATCTAGGAGCTTTCATGATGAGAAGTCAAAACTTCCTCCTAGATATCTCACTTTGATTTCTTCTCTAAGTGCAACGTTCAGCTGAGGGAAAATGGATTTCAGAGGGAAGCACCATTTACCAGGAGAAGCCTTATTCTTCTGGAGCAAAGCACCTTAAAAAATGAGCTTTCCTTTGATCTTTCATTTGGATATTAGACACTTTATACTGGCTTATATTTACATGGAAGATTAGCAGTCTGTATATCACAGAATCGTTTCACTTGAAAAGTTGATATATGTGACATTACTCTATGCCTTTTTCTCCATTTAAACATGAGAAATTTATGGTGAGATCCCCACGTGCTTTTCTCATTGCAAGCATTGCTGACAGATTAAGTGATGCTCCATTCCATTTAACACCTGTGCTGTGTGAATTGCTAGAAGGAAGCTGAGGCACAGGGTCTAGTACACCTTGCTCAAATTTGGAGCAAGTGTCTTAACACTTGGCAGGGGGAATTTTTTTTTTTTTTTTTAATTTTCTATATCAAAAAAGGAGTTTGTGTGCAGATACCAGCAGAGATTGAGAGTGCAATGTGCAAAAACTGTGACTGGGATGGCCTTCATGGTAACAAACATGGAGGAAGTAGATCATTAGACATGGATATTGTGCTAAATAGGAAAACAGTTTAGAAAAGCATTTGGCACCTTTATGGATGTAGTGATGGCCCAAAGTTAGTTACCGAAGCACTGATTTTTACCAGAGTGAAAGTGGCACCAATCTGAATGTTGGAAGGCCTGGCTTTCTCAGAATGCTCTTTCTGCATCACTTGTAAGATTTATGCTTTGCTTTTTGTCTTTGTGTGGTTGAGAAATGCCACGCTCCCTGAGCTGAGTCCTGTTGTGGGGAAAAGCCACAAATGGAAAGTCAAGGACTGAAACTGCTCCCATTTACAGCGCTGGCCACTCCAACCACCACAATGATTTTGTCAGCCTCACTTTGGGAAACAAGTGATGTTTGACTTACCTGAGCAAATTGGCATTTCAGAGCTGGCTTCAGCAATCTTTCTGTGGCTTGACAGTTGGTCTGCAACACATGAAACAGAGTAAACACTCTTTCATATTTGAAATTGGAAGCAGGCACCTTGAAGCATATCTTGAACAAGCTTCTGTTCCATATGGGACTATGAGAGATTTATTTTTTAAATGTTTCTGTGGCCTTCCTGTTAAAATGTAAACTCAGTCTGGGGCACTGGGAAGTACAGGGCTTGGATGCAACAATAGTTACACAGTTCTGGGAATTTTGCTGCAGCTGATGTCCTGATAGGTTTTTAAGGAGACTGACTTCCTTCCAAGCTCAGCCACTTTTATAACCATCCATTAACATTTCCTATGCATCTGAATAACAGTGCATGGAAGTCATCTTTCCATCCTGTTCAACTGTGTTTTAATCAGGCTCAGGATATTTCTTCTGAGGAGCTGAGTGTCTCAGCTGTGATGCAGATATTTTGTTCCACACAGAGTGACAGAACAAGTAAATAGGGAAAATGGAAGGACTGTTTAATGCATTTGGTTTTCTAGCGTGTCATTGTCAGTACCATGCACTGTTGCTTTTTGCTGCCTCCTTCTTGAGATAAAAATGGGTTCAGTCCTTGAATTTATGGAGTTCAATTCTTCCTGCACAGATTCACAGCCTACAGACTTGGCCTTCGACTGGCTCTTCAAATAGAAGTGATTTGCACGTTTCTTCCATTTTCCCTCTGCTGCAGAAGCATCTGTCCACAGGCTGATGACCTTACCTGAACTTAACTCCTTGGGTGCATGTGATGCTTCTCCACCTGGCTTCACGGTAGGTTTTCCCTATGATTTAGCACAAGTCAATTAGTTGGTTTCTTTTGATTTCATTTAGGGATGATGGCATGGTGTGGGTAAAGGTAATAGGCCATGAGTTCTAGCTCTAAGAGTTTTTCCAGCTGAAGGGACTTCTGCAGTCCAAGGCTGGGGAAAAAGAGCACTCACTAATTACCTGCCAGATTCAGCTTTCTCACTCATTGTAGTGGAGTTCACATGTTGCTACTCTGCTCTGTCAGAAGTTTTGGCCTGGGAAGTTCCTTTCCTTTGGGAGTGATTAAATGTAGCTCTTCGGAAAGAAACAGGATAGACTAAAGCAGCACTCTTCAATCTTTTGCATACCAGGAAAAGGTGTCAGTACTCAAAGGGATTTCTCCAAAGGGTGTCTTGGGTTGCAATGCAAGATGTAACCAAAAGTATCTGTTCTGTTGCCAGCTGGGGCAGGGTTCTTTCTCCCTTCCAGGACCCCTCCTCCCTACAGGGGATCTCTGCTGCTCAGGGGCCAGCCAGGCTCACTGCAGGGCTCAGACAATTCCATCATCCCATGGGCAGAGGCTCCACCCAGGGGAGGAGCCCAGCATTCCTGCCTGGATAAAAGCTGGGATTGAGAGCAGCAGCACAGCCTGTGTGCACGGCATTCCCAGAGGAGCCTGGAGCCATCCCAGCACCCCTGGAGCTTCAGGGGAAAACTGCACCCTGCTCCAGGATCATCTCTGCTCCACCAGAGCCACACCTGGCACTGCAGGAGGGCTGGACTGGGCTGCTCCAACACCCTGACCAACAGGGAGCCAGGCTGTGCTCTGACCCTGGCAGAGGGGGTTTTTTGTACTACTGCATTTTTATTTTAATTTTCCTAGTAAAGAACTGTTTTTCCTATTCCCATATCTTTGCCTGAGAGCCCCTTAATTTCAGAATTATAATTCAGAGGGAGGGGGTTTAAGTTCTCCATTCAAGGGAGGCTCCTGCCTTCCTCAGCAGGCACCTGTCTTTGAAACCTAGACATAGGGGCAGAGCTGCCCCTGTTTGAAGCCAGCTTTTAAGCTGGTGGTGGAGCTGTGGGTCCCAGTTCACAGAGTCTGCACAGCTCTGCCTCCCCTAAAGCTGCACTGCCTGTCAGTGTGCAAGGCTGGGGCTGCAGGGACACCTGCCTGGCTGGACATGAGACAGGGCAGGGTGGCCCCGTTCCAGAGCTGGGGGTGCTGTGCTGCTCTGGTGTGCTCAGCTCATGCAGAACTGGCTTCTGGCTCCACCGGAGGTTGTACAAAGTCACAGCCTGGGACAGGCGTTCAGGGAATTGCTTGAGGGTGAAAGGCAACAGTTGCTTAAGTGTGCTCTTTCAGAGAGATTGCCTTTCTCTGCAGAGTTTATTAGAACGAAGCCTTTCTGTGCTGCTGCAAATCTGGCCTGCTACACCCATGGTGGATTTTCAGCTTGAAACTAGAGAAAAGATAGGTAACCTAGGACTAACTAGAGAAAAGATAGGTAACCTAGGACTCTCCCCTTATTGCCAGTGATCACACAGGCTTTTTGTTCCATGCCAGAGACCTGGAAGAGATTGCAGTTGGGATGCATACAATTCAACTGGACGTGGTGCTGGCCTTGCTGTTGATGCAAAGCTTTCTGCTTTTGTCCTCACATCTCTGGATTTACACTGGCTCCTGCTAATGAGACTTAAAAGGAATAAGAACTGACCTCAAATTAAGACTGGGCTGTTCCTGCAGAGCCATCCAAACTGTTTATTATATTGATCAGTTAAGCCCCATGAATTCTTCAAGTTAGTCAATGATGTGAACTGACAAGTTAAATTGTTACAGTGAAAGCCCTGCTGTGCTAACTTAATTTATGTTGTAGGGCCTCAAAACAGATTTTTATCTGACTGCTTCTTTTTTTTTCTTTAAGACTAAAGTGGGAATTTTCTTTTTGAAAAGCAGAGGTGTTTTGTGAGGATAAATCACATCAAGTCAGCTGTCCACTGAAGCTACAAATAATGGTGCTTTTATTTTTAATTCAATAATATAGGCATCTGGAGCTATAAACACTTTCTACCAGTTGTGTGGCCCTGGGAAGATACAGACAACTTGCATCTGTGTTCTATTGTTACCTTACCTGACTTGAGATATTTGCATTAGGGGCATGCTTCTGATGTGAATGAGAAATTGGAGAGGAGAGCTTCACATGGAAGAGACACAAAACTTGTGGATTTTGATGGGTACAGCCCTGGGAAAGAAGTGGGGAAATGCTCTCTGCAGTGCTGCAGTCAGGGCTCCTTCCTCACTGAGGGCTCAGAGCCATGGAAATGCTGCTGGAATGCTGTGCCTAGTCAGCCTGAGGTGTGGGACACAGTTGTGTACTCACAAAGCAGTGTAAAAGGGGGTTTGGTGTCATGGCAATGATGCTGATGACAGCCTGAAAGAGCGGAAAACGAAATGGATTTTTGCCTCTTTACTGTATACTCATATAAGCCCTCAAGTGAGACAGCTTAAGGAAAAAAAATTGCTGCCTTGCAGAAAAGAAGAAAAAACTAGTTTTGGCAGGTTTCCTTTGCATACAGCTTGCCCTGGTGGGTTACTGCATGGTATCTTCCTGCTGCTGTGTTGCATTTCTTTGGAACAAAGAAGTGACTTTTAAATGGTGCCTGTGAATGTGTTTATGAGGAGTCAGGGTTAAAAACAGTGATAAAAAAAAAATCTCTAAGCTGATAGTGGATTGTGGGCACTGGAGTTGCTCTTTTTGGGTAAGGAACAAAGGCTCCATCCATGCCACATGTTTTCCTTGCAATCCTTACATGTGGGCTGAGCTGCAACAATCTGTGACTCTGGGCTAGGTGTTCATATTTGGGGATTGCTGGACCATGGCACACTGGCACATGGAGGCGATTCCAATTATTCCAAGGACTAAATAGCCATTAATTATATGATTAACAGGTAATTTATATTTTGTAATATAAACTATTTTATAATAATTATGGCATTAATAGTTAATTTTATAGTGCAGCCACTAGTAGCTGCGACTGACTTGCTTGACTCCTCACTGTGTTTTTGTTTCACTCATTTCATATTTATAAGGGTTTTATAAAACAAAAGAGATCTGCAAATTCATATTAAATTACCTAAATACCATCGTCTTGACAAATGGCCCTTTCCAAAATGCAAGTATGTAAAATCTGCGAAGAGCAAGATTTTTAGGTTAAAGTATGAGTCAGTGATGCTGATTTATAATAAACCTGGGAATTAAATCCAAGATTTTCACTTAAATAATGGATATCTGTTTTTCTTTTTCAAGGACGTTGTCTTGCAGTGCAATCAACATCCTCACAGTCCTCTCCACATGCATCTCCATGGATGCAGTGTCCAGCCCTCCACCAACAGATGCCATGAAGCTGAAGTTCAGCAGGAAGGAAGCTGCTGTCCCAGCTCAAACCCACAGTGAGAGCTGCTTGAACATCCTGTACAAATTTCAAACCCTCTTAAAATCAAATGGATGCCTTCTATTGCACTCTTCTTAGTATCTGCACCTTACATTCCTGGGGTTTTTTTCTACTGTCTCAACATTGTAATTTTCCATGCTCATGATCTACATACTAGCCTTTCAATGTTGTATTTGACTGCTGAGTTCTAAGAACTGGGCAGACTTTGTGCACTTATATGGGCACCTATTTATCTTGTCATTCCAACAGGGTGCTCAGGTAGCTGTCCAGACTCTCAAAGGAGCTTTTAGAGTTCTGTTCAGGTTCTTATTCATATAAGTTTTCACATTTTGACTTTGAGGACACAAACAAAGAAATTGTCTGCCTGCAGTCAACTTGCAGCTGGTGAGATGTTCAAAACTATATATATATGTAGTATGTATTTTTAGGGGTTTTTTTGCCAATTAGTCTAAAAGTTTTGGTCTGATTTTTATCCATACACTCTTGAAAATAGTTGTGTCTCTATGTATATGTACACATGTGTGTAGAAAGGTACCTGTTGAAAATTCCCCAAGATTTCAGTGAAATGTTTCAAAGGTGTTGGGATTTCTCACTGGGCAAGGGTTGAGCCTTGAGGAGTAGGAATATCAGCCTAGGCTCCATTATCAGCTTTCAACAAGGGTTCTGTGATTATTTCAGGCTGGAGGGTGTGTGAGCTCTGAGAGCATCCTCTCAGAGGGAGATGCTGGCTGCTGCCTGCTGCAGTCCAGGAGTGTTGAGAGTGCCTCATGTAGGCTCACAGGATGGATGGCTTTAGTCACAGTGAAATCCCACCCTGCCACAGCCCAGGCTGGTAATTACTGGAGTTCTCATGCCACTCAGGTTGCAGTTCAGGTAAGGATTGTCCCAGGGCTCCCAGGGTGTGACTGACCATTGCCACTCCTGTCCCCCACCTCAGCCAGGCCGCAGGAGTTCCTGGTACAGTCAGTGCTGCTCCACCACTGAACCCCTTACACAAAGACCAAGGCCTGACAGATACTCTTGAGGTCATGGGGCAGATCATATATAATTTTTCTTTAGCTAAGGGAGAGTTCCTGCAGAGATATCTTTGTGTAGGGGCAACTTTCAAGGTGGCTCTTCATGACAGTGAGTAGCATATTTAACCAAAACGCCATTCATAGTGAGTCACTGGCACTAAATATAGAGCACTTATTTTAATGCTTCTGGCTGATCCTGGGCTAAATTTGAAATACAGAATAGGCAATTTCAGTTTTTATCATGGGTACTGGGATTTTTTGGTGTATCTGAACTGCCGCATGCCCCTTTTCACTTGAAAACTGTGGCTTTTGTGTTGCCTTTGTTTAGTTTTCTTCATTTCCTGGTCATTATCAGAAGTTCAGTGAATACTGCAAATCATAGACTGAGAGATACATACTGGAGTCCCTGGCCACACTCACTCTTCTCTCTCCCTTTCAGAAATGTTACCTTATGTTGCTGTCCCAGTTTGGAAAGACAGGTGTCTGCCCGGGAAAAGCCAGAGCCTCCCTTGGAATGGAAAATGTAAACCCCCTCCCTCTGAATTATTGTCATTTTGAAATTAAGGAGCTTCCAGGCTAAGATAGGGTAATAAGAAAAACAGTTCTTTAACTAGGAATATTAAAAATATAGTAGCACAAAAAAAGCAAACAAAAAGCAAACCCTGCCAGGGTCAGAGCACAGCCTGGCTCCCTGTTGGTCAGGGTGTTGGAGCAGCCCAGTCCAGCCCTCCTGCAGTGCCAGGTGTGGCTCTGGTGGAGCAGAGATGATCCTGGAGCAGGGTGCAGTTTTCCCCTGAAGCTCCAGGGGTGCTGGGATGGCTCCAGGCTCCTCTGGGAATGCAGTGCACACAGGCTGTGCTGCTGCTCTCAATCCCAGCTTTTCTCCAGGCAGGAATGCTGGGCTCCTCCCCTGGGTGCAGCCTCTCCCCATGGGATGATGGAATTGTCTGAGCCCTGCAGTGAGCCTGGCTGGCCCCTGAGCAGCAGAGATCCCCTGCAGGGAGGAGGGGTCCTGGAAGGGAGAAAGAACCCTGCCCCAGCTGGTGTGAACAGCTGGAGATAGAATTCACACTGCTGGTTACCTCCTGCATGGCAACCCAAGGCAGTTGCCCATAGCCTCCCTCTTCCCAAGACACTGAGACAAAGATCTTGAGCAGCAGATGCCTGACTGAATACCTCACTGACCCTGGGGTTTGTTCCCATCTTTTCATGCTCTGGATGCTGAACTAACGTGTCTGGCTGTTCAGGACATCACCAGGGTGTCTCACAGTAGGAGTTAAAACAAACTCCAGATCTCTTTCCGGCGATCACTCCAAAGGGGACTTCTCCCAGAGGGAAGACTTCCTGTTACCTGTAAGGGCATTTGCTCACCAAAAATAATTTGGTGAAAAAAATCACCTTGAAGTGAAAAAAATAAATCCTTGAAGGCTAGCCCCCTTTAATTTACTTCAGCTGATGATTAAAGTGGTGTTATTTCCCAAATATGCTTTGTTTGCACATGCTTTCCTGCCGGCTGCACCCAGACACTTCCATGTCAGTGGATAATGTCTCTGGTCATGCCAGTCATCCCTCACATCCTGCATCACTGAGCCCTACCAAAACTGTGACTGGTATGGCTGTTGGGGAGCAGATCCCATGGCACTAAAGATGCTGGGCTTTATTCTGTGTTTTAATCTTTGCTGTGAGCAGGTGCCTGCAGTCCCAGTCTAGGAGAGGGCACCTTCAGCCTCCCAGTGCTTTGCACATGGCAGCAGCCATGCAAATAGCTGGACCAGAATTCTTAATGCTTTCTGAACTGCCTCAGGCACCAGATTCAAGCCCCAGAACAATCAGGACAAGTGTCTCAGTGAGAATCACTGCTGTTCCTTTGGTCTGCTACTTTCCTGCAGAGGTTGTTTGACTAAGGCTCTGTTATTAAAATATCCTGTTGTTAGGAGTGTTCCTGTTTGAAACAAATGATTACAGTGGAGAGTTAAATACACTCAAAACATATATTACTACTCCTTCATTGCCTGACTTAACCAAAATGGGTCCCAAGCATTCTGGAAAATGCCTAGAAAGTCTTTTCAAGACTTTATCTTCCATAAGTGAGTTGGTTTGGGTTTCTGTGAGCACATTTCACCGACTAAAAATTGGTCCCTAAAAAAAAAACCAAAAAAAACTCAGGAGTGGGACAGTGCACCAGCTCCTTGTGAGCTGATAGGACCCATTTATGCTGGGCCTTGCAGAGAGCACACATCTTGACAGAAGGGAGATCACCACCACTTTTCAGTTCAGTCTCACTTGTCATCACTGCATTTTACCTGTTTTCACTCTGAAGATTTCCTTGGAAAAATTCTCCCTGACTTTTGCAAGGGTGACTGCTAGAGAGAATTTTGAGTCTCCCCTGCTGTGACAGCTGCCTTCAACAGCCCTTTCACAAAATCAAAAGAACAAATGCATTTGAAAAGAGCTTGTTTTAGCTGCTTCCTTCAAAAAGTTTCTAAATGTTACTTTTAGCGTGTAGCTCAAATTATTTTCTCTTAGAAACAAAATTGGCCAGCTAAGGAGAACAGGCTGTATAAAACTGTTTATGTGTGACTTTGCCAATTCTCATNAAAAGTTTCTAAATGTTACTTTTAATGTGTAGCTCAAATTATTTTCTCTTAGAAACAAAATTGGCCAGCTAAGGAGAACAGGCTGTATAAAACTGTTTATGTGTGACTTTGCCAATTCTCATGTGCTGGCAGGACTTCCAGGCCAATGGATAAATGGTTTGCACCAACAGTCTCTTCCTTCTGTATCCCAGCATCGGGCATTGAGCTATCTCACCACTTCCCACTGCCCTGGTATTGCCTGGGCTAAAGAAACACTTGATAGAAGCCTCTGGAATTTAATGCTATACCTTGAGGGTTGTCAGTTGTGTTATTCCTTCTGACAGATCTCATCTATCCATCCTCAGTGGGTCGTTACAAGTTTGTTTCCCGTGATAATCCTTTCTGGTGACGTTTTACATGCATATCATTTTCTCCAAAAGCCTGCGTGCAAAAATTCATGGTAGAGTGGATCTCTGCAGCTGAAGTGGTGCATTAAGCTGGGAAAGTGGTGTGCATAAGGAAAATGCACTCCTAAGAGATGACTTTAACTGGTGTTATTACTGAGTGCTGCCATCTTTCTGTTCACAATTTACAGTAAAAATGTCCTTTGGTTCTGCAACCCTTAAACACATAGGAAAGAGGCAGCTAATTTGCATGGGTAATCTTATGAAAGCCATCTTTTTAATTAAGTGCAAACTGTGATTCCATCCACTGCCAGTGTATTATGCCACTTCAATAGACTTTCATTTCATTACTAGAAGTCAAGATTCCCTTATTAAACTTTTTTATTAAAACAGACTGAGAAGAAGCTTCCAAAGTCCACATAGCTTCTGCTATGTCACTTTTATTATAATGTAATGTACATAGACAAATAAGATATCCCATTGTGTTTGCCTACGGGTATTAAACATGCCCTTGAAACCAAAGGCAAAATACAGCATAATAAAAAAATACCATAGCAAGACAGCCTGATGGCACAGCTTCCATTCTTGGCCCTGTGAGGCAAGGTATTGAAGGCAGAAGGCTTTTGGGAGGCTGAGAACATCCCTTGGAAACTGCCTGTGGGTGAATCCATCCCTGGTCCCTGTGCTGGGCTCAGGTCACAAGGAGATAATCTGATAGCCAGCCTCCCTCCAGAGCTGAGCAGGCTGCTGCCAGCCAGAACCTTGGGACACAGCTGCAGCACTTCATGTTGCCTAGGAAGTTTTATCCTAAGGCTTTCTGTACTTTGAGAACCTAAAAAGGAATAATTGGGACTGTGGGATTTCAGTGGGACTGTGCTTATCTGCAGGAACAAATACTTCAGTGGTGATCTGGTCATTGCCTCAGGTGGTGTGCTGGACACTCCTGCTGCTCTGAGGAAACTCTTGAGGGAAAGTTGGGATGGATATGTCAGGTAGACCATTTAAAAATGGGAGAACAGTAAGAGAATATTCGTTACGCAGGACAAAGCCGGTCAAATTCACATAAACATTCAAGACCTGTGTGTTTCTCTCTAGAACTGTGTGGAAAAGAACTGTTCTGTGCCAGGTGTGGGAATTACAGAATCTCTAAAGTTGGAAATAAAATGCAAAGAACTGAAGTGCCCACTGAAGGTGAATAATCTTAGTGGTGGAACACTTTGCTCCTTGGTACCTGGGTCCACGTGAATCCGTGCCCTTCCTCAGGGGAGGCTCTGCTAGAGATATGGAATCTTTTTTCAGATCATTTCACTATTCTTGGCTGATGAGCAGTGATTAGGATTAGTGAGGTCCTTTCAAGCATTTCTCCTGCCTTTCATATCTCTTAAAGAAGGGAGAACATCACATTTTTTTCTTAGACTATTTTACCTCCCCCTTGTTACTTCTGCTTAATAAAGCTAATGCAATTAAAGGGTGATTATTTGATCCCAGAGGAGCATCTCTACTGTGCCATATTTCCTTGTGGCTGCTGGGAATGATCAGCTTCAAGTGACTGGAAGTTGTGCCGAGCTGAGGACAGACAATAGCAGAGATCCTGATGTGGCTATCCTTGATCCAAGGCTTGAGATGCAATTGGAACTTGCTCATAGTGCAAAATGAGGCACAGATATTTCCAAGGATGACAGCGTAGCTTGCTGGGGTTCTTGAAAATATTTTTCTGTCCTCTGTGGACTTGACTCAAAGAACAGATCATAATATATCCTAGAAATGAAAAAAAATCTTCTTGAAGCCTGTTTTTTGGCATAACTCTAAAAGCAGGAATTAAAATTACTCGAAAGTGTTGTGGGAAAACTCCTGACTTGCTGCTTGTGACTGAGCTTTAATTCATCCTTTTCTGTATTAAAGAGGTGGGACCTTTCCCAGATTGATTTTTTTCCATTCTAAATGTTATGGAATTATTAAGCAATGTTTGAGAGTGCACTAAATTTATGGCCATTATTTTCTAATGAATTCTGGTTGAACTGACAACTTTAATCAATTCTACCTTTCAGAAATATAAATAGGAAGGAGAAAGGAATAAATAATGTTTTGACCACAAGGCAGTGCAGCATTTGGAAATGAGGCTTGAAATGTCCAGCTGAGTTGCATTAATGAAATATCAGGTGTTGAGTTTGCAGCCCTGGCTGGGATGTCATGGAACCCAGAGCAGGCATGTGGAGACTGTCCTGGAGATTTCCTTTAATCTCCAAGCTG
>VZUA01056527.1:56126-82129 GCA_013401035.1 Horornis vulcanius
TGTTTTTTCCTGTTGACTCCTGGTCCACCCTGAGTGCAGCCTTGGTCAGGCTTCTGTCTTGCCCAAGGTGAATCCTGGAAAATTTTCAATAAATATCCACTTTATTCTCCAGCTCTGTCTAGTCTCTGTTCCAGGTTGACCTTTTAAGGCATCATGCAGAACACAGGAATCCAAGGCTGAGTATCCTGGCATTTGTACATCACAATAAATTAGAGGATTTAAATCATTGCCATTAAAAAAAAATGGGAATTCTTTTCTCTTCTGAAATAGGAGAGTGAATCAGTTTCACCAGTTATGTTTTCTGTAGATGGATTTTATTCTGTTCTCTCTTGGGTTAAACTGGGGCCTTTGACCCTTGAATAATGGATCAGTCATCAAAGAGAGAAAAGTTCTGAGGTATAAACATGGTAGCTGGATATTAATTCTTGAGCAGTTAAAGCTTTCAAATCGACTGTCATCTGTTTTAACATTCTATGGGATGAGGGGGAGCTTTTCATACCCTGTGGACACGGGCAGACCCCAGCTTGTGTCGTGCATGGATGTGAGCAGGGGTGTGAGGTTACAGCAGGAAATGCTGTGGCTGTATTCAAGATGTGCTGCCTTTCCTAAGCACCACAGAACTGTTCTGAGTACTGAAGGTGGACAAATTGAAACTAAACATCTTTTCAAGAGTTAATCTTGTGGATGTAATATCTGCCTCATTTTTGGGCAGCTCGCTGGAGGCAGGTGGTGCAAAATTCCTGTCTGATATTACACAGGAGATCGTATTGAATTTATCATCCCTTTGCTTTGCCCTTTTGATCCTCAGATTGTCTTTAGCTAAAGGTTATGGCTTTCAATGATAAATTTAGACTCTATAATACACAGCTGGAGACACCAAGAAGTCAGGGTCTTTAATACATACATGGGGATTACTATGTAATATTTTTTCTGTCAGGATATTTCTGACTGTTTTTTTGTCCCAAGATAGAGATTAAAAATTCTCCAGTCACAGTTCTCTTCCTGGACAACAGGAATTGGTAATTTGCCCTTTGAATAGTGAACCCCATCCAGACATGAGATGAAATTCAGGGCAGTCCAAGATGCTTCTCTTAAAAAAATATAAACTCCTGACCTAAAGGCAGGGTGTGGAACTGAAGCCCTGAAAATGACAGCTGTGTTTTATTTCTTCCCACTTTGCCCAGGTTACAGCTATTTCAGTTTTCAGCATCGTGCCTGACCATTGTAGTGCTTGACAACAAACAACTTTCCAACCCAGCTGGAAAAAAACAGAATTTGATGGCATTTTCCTTCAGTAAGCAGAGGGAGCTTGGTGGGCCTCCTGACCAGCTCTGGGTAAAGTTCAGCTGAGGGACTTTTGTGTGATGTTTCAGCTGGAAAGCACAACAGAAGAGGAAAGGTTGTGTGCTGGCAGAAATCCTGTGGGTCAGGCAAGACACTGAACAAGTTGCTGACTGTGTCAGCCATAAAAGGTCAGAGTTTGATCTGTTAATCTGGTGCAAGTTGGAGTTTTTCCTGAAATTAAATTCTTACAAACATCTTGTTCAGTCTTCTTAATTACATGGGGTTTGAGGTATATTTGGTAAGTATTTCTAAAGCAGTATCTGCACAGATAGGCCTGATTGAAACAGCCTGAGTTCAGGTGAGAGAAAGAATGCAGTGAAAGAAGTATAACCCCTTGTTAGGAGAGCAGAGATTATGTCAGGGAGGAACAAGATGCTCTGTCCAGATTTAAAAAAAAATACAAACAAATCTCAGATGTTTCTGCCCATGCTCGTGCCCAAGCCACAGAAGACAACTTCTTGAATGTCTTGTTTGATCCATGTGCAGTCCTGCTTGGTGTCTTAAGTCATGCTTATAGTAATATCAGTCCAAGATTAGCAATTTCCTGTAGGAATATTTGAATTGCATATCATAGACAATTAATATGAAAGTCGTTCTGTGGTGCCTTTCATCTCAAGAGTCTGAGAATTTTTCGGTTTTGAAAAATGAAGATGAAAAAAAATGTTCATTTTCTGGTCTTCTTAAGCTTTACTGCATTAAAGAGCTCTTGTGGTTGGCATCACACCATTAAAAAGCCAGAAGCTGATAGCCACAATTTTTCATGTGTGGTAGGCTTTACAACAAATTACAACACTGACTGCTGAGACTATCTAAGTTGCTGGAAAAATGGATTTAATTGTCCATTCTGAAACTATTTCCAGGATCAAATAGAATTTCTTTAACTACACATGCTCTTTATAACCCTGGTTCAATTCTGTTGCAGTAAATCTGAGGGGAGAGCAGAACAGCAAGTTAAAAACAGCACTGAGGTTTTATAGCACCAACATTAAACTATATGTCATCTTGAAATTAAAGTACTGGGCTGAAAGGTTTCCTGCTTACAGTGATTTGTTACTATGTGGATATCTAATTTGCATTTTAAAATCTTTTCTTGCCCGGTGGCTGGGGCATGGTCTGGGTGTGTGTGGAGGGGTGTGTTTATTCGTGACCTCCACTGGCCTGTTCACTTTTTGTCTTGCTCAGGTTTGTAGAAGTGACTCCCATTTTGTGAGAGCTCTGTTTTGTTGCTGTCACCAGCTACCTAAGCGATTAAATGACAAATGGGGACAAAATAAGCACAAACAAGACTAATCATTACTGTTTACAGTCCTTACTGGACATGATTTTCAATGTGTGTTCTTATATATGAAATTAGTACAGATACTTCCATTTTGTCCTGGTTTAAGTGGTTGCTGGAGATTCAAGGCAAGGGAAAATTCAGCCTCTTACACCTTACACTGATTCTGGAATAGATAAACATGTTGACACTTGATATTTGTAAAGTCCAATGGTAAAGGGCATTTGTCTCTGGTAAGTTATATATGATTGCACGTAAGTAGCCTGGGATGGGAATGGTGCTTTCTTCCTTAGGTCAGAGGAGCCAGAAAAAAAAGCTTTTCTGCAGCCTGGCCGGTTCTCCTTGCAGTTGTGATACTGCTGGCTGATTACAGCAGCCCCAGGCAGTGAGCTGCTCCCCAGGGCACACTCAGGTGCACACCTTGGCTCTGACTTTCAGCTCGAGAGTGCCCAGCTGGGTGCTGCAAGAGAAGTCTTCTTCTCCCTTGGTGCTTACGAAGGTTGTGCAGCAGTTTTGAGGGTGAGACCTCAAGTGCAGGTCTGTGATGGGGGCTGTTGCCCCACACAACCCTTTGTTGCCCTCAGCAGTGCTCTGAATACCTGCAGTGGCTCTGAGCATCAGGCTCCAAGGTTTTTTCCCAGTAACTCAAAAGTGAAGTGTCTGAGGGTGTGATTTCCCTCTTTCAGCTCTGGAATGAGGAAGGATACTGAATCACAGATGTAACAGAGAATGGCTGAGGTTGGAAGGGCCTTCTGGAGGTGTTTTGTCCCCCAGCAGGGAGGCTGAAGCAGGGCTGCCTAGAGCTGGCTGCCCAAAACCTCTCCAGATGGCTTGGAAATACCTCCAGTGGTGGAGACTCCACAAGCTCCATGGGCGAGCTGTGCTGGTCACGCTCACAGTGAGGAAGCATTTCCTTCCACAGCACCTCCTGTGTTCCACTTTGTGCCCATTGACTCTTGTCCTTTCACTGCAAAGGGCCTGCCACCACCTTCTCAACACCTTTCACTCAGGTATTGCTATGCAATAAAGATCCCCCTGGGCCTTCACTTCTCCAGGCAGCAGTCCTGGCTTTCTCAGCTAATGGAAAAACCCTTTTTCTGACCCAGAGACAGGGCTCTTGGGAGGTGTTTCAAAGACTTTTATTCCATTTTCAGTCTCATGAGAAGGGTGAGATGGTGCAGATGTTACAATGCACCCCATTACAATCAGAAGCCAAACTATTTCCTAATTACATTATAAGCATTTTTTGGCCCATCAGCTTTTGTCACACAATGCTGCTAATGCTTCCAACACCAATCACCTGTTGTTTCACCCCACATGCTCTTGCTCCAATGCATCTTTCCTAGTTCTATTTCTCCAAAATATCTGCTCTGTGTGCAAGGCCATGGTTTGAAACTTGTTTCCAGCTCCATTTCTCTCTCAGCAGTGTCTGTCCTCTCCCATGGCCTTTCTCAGCCAGCACACCTCAGCTCAGAGTTTGCACACAGATGCACAAGGCTGTGTGAGCTTTCAGTCAGGCTTTGGGAATCCTCTACAAATCCATTTCCACTCTCAGCCTTTCCTCACAGGTGATGTGCTCCAGTCCCTCACTCACCTTGATGGTTCCAGGCCCAGCACTGCAGGGTGGCCTCAGCAGGGGAAGGGTCCCCTCCCGGGTCCCCTCCCTCAGTCTGGTGGTGACGTGTGGGAAATGGATTTACCGTAAATTTTTTTTAAAATAATTTAAAAATATTTAGATTATTTTAAAATTATGAGCATAATCACTGCAAAGCCCATGCTCATTTTACAGCATATTTGTAGTTTGATTGTTTAAAATGCTTTTTATTTCCATCTTTATGCCCTGGGGACTTTACAAACTGTGATCTAGTCTAAAAATATGCGAGATTCCTTCTGAGAATACTTGCTGTGCCAAAGTTTGGGGCTTTTTTTCTTTTTAAATAATGAGTAATGTTCAAATTAGATAATTCCAGCATTTAAGAAACATTGTGGGGAAAAAAAGAGGAGGAAGGGGCATGGCAGGGAGCATCTTCATTGAGTTTTTTTTCTTCAGAAGGGAGCAGCCCTAGAAAACTTCTGAAGTGTTTTCAAAAAGATCTGTTTGTATTTATTACCAACATGTTTCCTGAGAATTCAGTTGTGAACTAGGTCTCAGGAGACTGGTTTCCTTGGCCTTTTTCTACAACTTCTCATAGCCTTAAACAAATCCTGGTTCATTCATGCTCACATTCCTTCCCTGTGGAAAGAATAATTGTAGATTTCTGCAAAACTATACCTAATATGTCTTTTTTTCAAAACTTTTGAGAGTTGGACTTTCTGACACTTAATGCACCTTTCAAATTCTGCCTTGAATGAAATTTTGGAATTGGGTGACTTCAGACCAAACTTTCAGACTTCCAGGTCAAAGTGATGCTGTCCAAAGCAGAATAAACGTGCAAGAGGGGGAAAAGTCTCTCTTGGTTAGGAATGTAAAGGTGATGCTTAATATCAACCAGGTTACTTCTTTTCTTTAAAAAAAAAAATAAAATGCAATTGCAGCTCTACCAAAGCCTTAGTCCTCATCTCTTGCATTTGAACCTAGTACTTGTCATCCTTGGGACCTGATTGTAAAGTTTCTTTTTCATCCTCCAGCTCTTCCAGAGTGTTTTTTGTGACAGTGTTTCATATCATCTGTGAAGAAGGTGCTTTAAACCCGTAGGAACAGAGGCTGGGTTGAAATAGTGCAGTCAGACAGTTTAATGTTTTAATGTTGCTCACCTTGTGCTTCAAATGAAGATGTGTTGCTAATAAAGTGCAAATTTGCATAGCAAATTGAGGCAGATTTCTACCATTGCTCAGTGTCAAACTCGGCAGGAAAAGGGGGTGAGATCTGGAGATAAGCTGATGATGTGTTTGCTCAAAGGACTTGGGCATATCATGGTACATTGGATTGTTCTGGGGAATGAATCTTTTGCTTTAAAAATGCTCTTTTGGAAGAGGAGGGTGTGAGCAGAGCAGTCATGCTCAATTCAGTAAGCAGTGAGGAATTTTAAATGGAGTGCTCCACCTTAATTTCAGGTGGAATAAGGAAGATTAGTGAATCACTGTAATGTGTTAATAAATTTTTTTTGCAAAAATAATACAAAATAGCTTTGTATTGTAAGTCATAAATGACATGAATCAAATGTGGGTTTATTTAAACTATATTAACAAGGCTTTTGCAAATAATTAGCTTATGAAAATGAACAGAAATTTTTTTCTGCTCTATTTTTGGATCATTCCTCTTTAAGCAGTGTGCATCTCAGTTCCTGGAATGCATGAAAAACAGGCTCTTTAATTTGCAGATGTAGAGAATTTCACTGTCAGGGAACTGAGTTATGTTATAATAGAGTAAAAGTGTATTAGGCCTCAGTAAACCAGTTGTGATAAATCTAAAACTGAAATTAATTAAACACAAATATTCCTATATTTTTATTTGTTACTTTTGCCCATTATTTTTAGTACTGTCCACTTAAGATGGAGTTAATAAAAAGCCAAAGTGCTGCAAGAATGTGACTATTACTTGGTTATGTGGCACCTCATGAAGCATGGCAAGATACTTGTGAGGCAGCTTGTTCTGAGAACTTGATATTCTGAAGAAAAGCACTAAAAGATTTGGGTATCTTACCTAGCTGTCAATTTTGCAGGCTTGTCAGCCAAGGTTGCTACTGCATGCCAAATCTTGCAGAGGCTTAATCTGAGATACAGCAACAGTTCAACAAAACTGTGTCTGTCCAAAGCAGAACTGAAGGTGATAAAATTAAATGAATAGCTATGTTGTTTCCAGGGTAATCAAATTCAGTAATTAGGAGTTCAGTAATCTCTGGTCTTTTAGGTAGCCCCTCAGTGTTCTAATTAATTCAGTCTTCAGTTTGGCAGGTTGTGGATTATGTTTAGATTATCACCCTGATGTGTGCCAGCTGGGCTTCACTGCACCTGAAGGCTTTAATTTGGAGATTATCTGGAGCCTTGATCCCAGTGCTGGTGACCTCTGTTATCTCTGGTCTTCAGAAAGTGTTTCTCTGCTGGTCCATTTGCACTGAGGAGCACAGCAGGCAGCCATCCACAGCATTTGTGGAGGTTCTGCTAATGACTTAGGATCAGCACCTACCCTCCAATTACAGTTTACTAATCTGGAAACTAACAGCTGCTGAGGTCTCTGTGGTTTTGTAGAAATGTGATATATTTTCTGTATCTAAATGAAGAACTGTGGAATGGTTTTGATTAGGAGTTAGAAGAGCTACAGGGACAATGGTGCTGTCTGCCTGATTAGCTGAGTCTGAACCTTTAAAGTAGCTGGCTTTAGAAGTCAGCCAGACTGGGAATTGAGCAGGGATATGTTTTTAGGGCAGTCTGTGAGCAGAGAACAGAAGAGATCTTTCTAAAAATTAAACTCAGCTGCTTACTGTTTATAGGTCCATATCCTTGATCTAACATGAAGTTGTTGCCTCCCTTCTGTTCAGTGGAATTAAGATTAAAGGCTTGTTTGAGTTTTAAATAGCTCCATTTCTAAGATATAGACCAAAATCCTTTTAAAAAGCCTGTTCAAAAAACAGGTATTAGAAACCCTTTTCAAAGAAACTCTGCTATTTCTATAAACTTACCTTCACACAATATTATGTCCAACAGTTCAGCATGCATGGTACTACTCTGGAGGATTTGGGCACTGGTTGTGATGGTGCTCTTACTTGTATCTGTTCCAAACTCAAACTTTACCTCTCTTTTTTACCACTATAAAGAAAAGTCAGATTACTGGCTGTTGCCCTTAATTTGATTCTGATCTGTGCAGCTTGCTGGAGGCTGGGAAGAAACATTCCAAGTTATGTGGCATTACTGACAACAAATACGTTCATGGAGAAGAGTTAAACGTGTAAGGGAAATCATGCCAGGGAGCTGTGTGGCTCTGGCTTTGAGCCACTGCATGAACCTGAGCCTGTGTCTGACACTGCCAAACTGCTGCTGCTGTTTGCAATGTCCCCCATGGAATCACTCTGCAACTGGCAGATCTGGGGCTCTGGCCCCAGCTGGGATGTCATGCACACCCATGAGTTTCAGCATCTCTGCTGATACACTAGTGGATGAATTTCCTCTGTGATGTGCTCTCCCCATGGCTCACATTACTGGGAACTTAATGAATAAACCCCATAGCAAACACAATACTGCACTTAATTCAAATTTGTGAAGAATCCGAACTAAATTTTTTTTTGTCCTCAGATAGATTCCTTGAAGCTTTCCCCAAGCTTTCAGATGACAAAAAGTTCTAGGGACAGCACCTTTTTATGCAAGTGATACAAGCATAAGAATTCAAACAGCCTTTGGGCAGCACGCTGCTTATACCTAAGACTATTCCAGGAGNTTTCAAAGAGGATTTGTGTATTCACCACAAGCTCTGGATTTACAGTGTTTATCTTGCAAGTTTCAGTCAATGGGCTCTCTGCCCAAAACCTCTAAAATGCTTTTCCAAACCACAAAACCAACAAGACTCCTTCTGAATCAGTTCTCAGACTCAGATTTCATTACTTATTTACTTTGAGCCTTTTCAATTAGTCTGGCAGTATCTCTAAAAGTTACCAAAATGGGGTACTGAGCCACTAAAAAAAAAAGAAAAAAGAAAAAAAATCCTCTCTGTCATGGGATATTTGTTGCACAAAATGTCCAGAAAGTGCCTCTGAAGCTGCTTCAGTGCAGCGACTTCACCTGCTGAAAACCTGAATGATATTCACAAAACACAGTGATGTTCACGTGGACCTGTGAAAAAGCCTCCCAGCAGCAGTGGTGATGGACAGGTTGCCACTCTATTTATGGTTTTCCTTGTAGGTAGCTCTCCTACAGCTTTTCTCACAACATGCTTCCAAATATTATAAAGTGCTGTACATGATTTGTCTTCCTAATCCACATTCTTTAGAGCTATTGAAATAACAGGATTTTTTTGTTGTTCTTATTTAGCTATGAAACTGGTGGATAATCCTTTCTAGTTAATCCAAAACATTGAGACATTAAAGAAATATTTTAATTTAAAACATTTCCTTTAATTTTTAAGGTATAAACAGCTTTGGGAACAGTATCCAAAATGTTTCATTGAGAATAGTAAAAAAAAAAAAAAAAAGAACCAACTTTTGAACTGTGTTTTTCCTCAAGCTCTTTGTGTTCAGTCCAAATATACAAATAATTTAGATATCAAATTATGGATTTTTAAAGCAAATGTAATAAGGAAAAAATCTTGGCAAGCTCTACTCGTCTCATTTTCCTTTGAGCATTGCAGAGAAAATTTGGATAAAAAGAAAGCTAAACTTATTTTGTTCATTTCAGTAGAGCCTGAGCCTCCTGACCTTCTCAGGCTGTGCACAGAAATGCCTTCTACAGCTTCAGGTGGAGTTTTGGGAGAACCTTGCAGAGTGTGATCCGTGCTGCCTATGTGTGGCTAGAAAGAGCAATCTCTTAAGAAATCCAGGGCAATTTCTGGTGCAGATCAGTCTCATGTTCAGCATGTGATGTGAACACCAGGCCCAGCTCCTCCTCAGGGGCTGCTTCTGTTCCTCTGTGCTTATGGAAATTATGCAGCTTTGTGCATAATTTGATGCCTTTTCCCCTGATCTTAGAATTATGAGCCAAACACAGTTAAGGGACAAAAGGGTTTTTACCTCGGTATTTAATGAGGATTCTTGTGTGCAACAATTTGTCAAGGTGGAATATGACAAAATGCACACACACGGAATATCAAGCATAAAATTTTATAGACTTGGCAAATTAGGGTATTTGACAAAGATTTCCCAATGAGAGGCTTAAATGAATGATGTGACATCTCCTTATTTTAAAGTATTTCTTCTCAGATGGCTTTAGCTTACAGAATATGTTCTAAGAGAGAACCTTGGTGTTTTAAGATAGCATGAGGCTTTTGGGCTTTAGGATGTTTGGTCTTCTGGTCTAGCAGAATACCAGGACTATGCTAAGATGTTGGGCTTAAGGAATTACAAGCATGTATGCTATTGAGAATACTGAGAATACATAAAGGTATATAAAAAAGAAAAGGCAAAAATCTGTCATGGCATCGGTGCCAGCTTGGGGTTCATCTTTGAGAGAGGGCTCGAGTCACTCACAGCTCTGTCACTTCTTTGTCACTTCAACCTGTGACAAGGCACTCTGTGGCACCCCTAGGCATGTGATGTGGGCAGGAAGTTCCACCTGTACCACACTGAGACTGTGGAAAAGCCTCTGTAAATGTGCCCTGCTGTACCTGCCACACCTCTGCTCTGCAGGGAGTCAGCCGGGAAAGAATTTTGACTTCATCTCTTCTGCTCCTCTTCGTCACTTAGAACCTGACAAGTGTTTGAGCTTTTTCTGAAGAGGTGGGAGATTGGGCAAGGGTGATTTCAGCTGCAGGAATGTCTCATTGAAGAGGTTGTTTTATGAAATATGTAATTGCTTTTTATCAAGATATATTTGTGAGGCAGCAGAAGGGACAAGTAGCCTCCTGATCTGGATAAATTCATGCAGATTCAGAGTGTTGTAACGCACACCCAAATGAGCAGTATCCTCTGTGAGAGGATATCCAGAACTTGGCAGCAGTGCAGAAACATTGATTGCCACGTGACTTTCTACAAGGAGGAGTACCAACAGTTTTACTTATTTAAGGAAGGTGTGGATTGGAAAACATCAGCTCTCTGTGCAATTTGCCGTTTTGTTTTTACTGATTCCCCCAGAGTGTCAGACCTGAGTTGTATTTCCACGGCATTGTGGAATTTACTGGACAGCCTAAGGGACTTGGGACAACATGTGTAACTTGTATTTAAGAGGATCATTGTTTGGTGCCCACCTCTAAAGATGCTGCTGGCATCATGCTGTTGAGGAGATAAATGTTTCTGCAATGACAACGTGGGGAGAGAAGTCCAGCAGCATTCAACCCTGAGGTCCCACGGAACATCTTTGGGATGTCAGGTCATGTGTCATTAGTGTAAAACAGTGAAGTATTTAGAATACAATTGTGAATGTCTGCCTGATATTTATTAAGGCCAGAAGGGTGAGGGCTTTGTCTGGTTCATTTCTTAACACAAACCCTTAGTATTTTCTGCATCTGCAGTTTAAAAATGTGATTAGCTTCACAGAGAAGAATTTTATTTCCTTTATATAATGCCATTATTTCCAACTTTAAAGACTTGATTCTTTCATGTAGACAGATCTTGGAAGCTTTCTGTTCAGTTCTTCAGATTCCCCCTCCAAATGCTGCTTCAGTTTCTTTGGAAGCTGAATCTCTTGAGGAAAGCTCTTTCTGCTTTAAAGATGTCAGGTTCTAGGCATCTGAACTCCTCAAAACCAAATCTGTTTTCTCATCAAAGCACCTCTTTGCAGCTAAGACCCTTTGTTTTTGAAGGGATATTGCCAATTAAAATTGGCCACTGAGGGTAGATATATCAACTTCAGACCTCTAAATTCTCATGGAAGTGTTTTTTAAGAAAACAAATATTCTCTTTGCAGTATTTAGAACCTGAATATTTTAGCATCAAAAAACTCGTGGTGCAGTGGATAAACAGAAAGCTCTTTTTCCCCTATCCTTCTCAAGCCCCCTAAGTTCTGAGGTGCCAGTAAGTGGCTGCACAAAAAATGTTTGCTTAAATTAGCTTTTGCTTAGTTTCTAATTTTCAGTCCAAAAACTAAATGAGCCATTAAAGGAAACCACACTAATGAGATGCGCTACAAACCAAAATACGCCGAGGGCAAAAAGCAGGCTTTTAATTTGTTCAGCTTAAACATCTGGCCGTGATGGACGATGTCACTAAGCACTTTAAGAATATCAGAAATAGACTTTTGCAATCAGTGCCTCCTCTGTTTGCCTTTCTCTGTTTGCTCATTCATTCTCTTGGCACACGGTGGTGCAGGAAAATACTTTAAAGGGCAAAGACTCTGAGCTGGAAGCTGAACTTTGGTTTGGATGTGGAGCCCTGGGCCTGGCTGCCAACTCCTTGTTCAGTCAGCTTGCACCCCAGCTGGAACACACACACACACACACACACACACACACACACACACACACCCCTCTCACTCTCTCTCTCTCCTTCTGTAAACACTGAGTACCTCAGTGCTGCCCAGGAGTCACGGATGGGGAGAAGCATCTCTTAGAACAATCTCAAGAGGGCAGGGAGATGGAGACTTCAAGCAGCAGTAAATCAGAGCAGCTTTGTTGTTCCTCTGTGCTCAGAGGCCTGGTGGGATCCCTGGGGCTGGTATTCCTAGGGCTAGGATGTGTAGTCTGAGCTTCTGAAGCAAGATCTTGGGGGCACAACTGGGCTTGTAAGGATAAATCCTGCTGTTGGTCACAGGACAGCTTCTTGAGCACGTCTGGCTGGTGGTGACTCACTGAGAGCATCAACGTGGCTGGCACCTGGCAGCACCTGGCAAAGTGCACCAGCACAGCCACAGCCAGCCAGGCTCATCCCTCTGCTTATGGATAAAGCAAATGTCTATCCAGGCACATTTAGCTTGGTGCCAGAGGAGAAATGCAGCACTTCACCTGCCCTGCCATGCAGTGTGGTGCCTCATTGTGTTTCTGTTGGCACTGTTAACTGGATACCCAATCTTAGAATTGCCCAAGCCACAGAAGCAGGTTGTTAGACCACAAATCTTTGTGAGCAGGCTGAAATGGGATCTAAGGGACCCTGGTATCAGCTGTTGTCTGTAAAACTGTTCTTGATTGCCTGCACTGAAGTTGTGTCCAGACAAAGTGAACAGTGAGCTCTGACCTGCTCCTTTCAAAGCATTGGGATCCACCCAGGATGTTTGCAGGAGGTGTTTGCTGGGTGGCTCTCTGGTCAGGTCTGTTGAAAGAGGGCTGCAGTAAGGATTTCTTCTGTGCAGTCACCCTTGGTTGTGGGTTTCCTGTAATTTTTATCTTCCTGTAGCAGCAGCCTCTCTCCTGTGCCTGCAGTAGTGATTGTTCCTGCTGAGGGTCACTGCCCAGTGGGAAGGTCTCCATCCCTGGTAGGTGACCAGTCCATGTGCAGAGCTGGATTTGTGGCAGTCAAGTATCCTGACTTTATCAACTTCCTCTTTTGTGTCTTTTCTTTCCCCCTAAAATAGCGTAAATCTCTGTGGACCAGGACTACTGCTCTGTCTTGCAGATATACAGGTTTTGTTTTGCTGAACTTTAATTTTTAGAGCACTCTAGAAAATGCAGGCAATCATTTTTCAAGTATTTTTAAAAGCCAAGCAGTTGTCACAATTCACAGCTTCTGCTCTGTGGATCTTTCATACTTCATTGTCCTTTGGCCATTTTCAAGCACTGACCCATCCTTCTGCTTTGCATGAACCTGAAATCGAATCTGTGTAGTCCTTTGCTAAATATAGCAAATGTCAATCCACCATTTCTCTTTGCTAAGTTATCCTCTTATATTACTTACAATGAAAATAGGTCTGGATGGAGAAACTTGTGTTTTTAATGGATAAAACTTAATGATGGGAGAGACAAGAATCACTAGCACTATCTATTAACTGAGAAGCACCATGTGTGTGCATCTGTGCAGCATTAGGGCACAAACCTCAATAGCATGAACGATGAGAATTGCTCCTTTTACAGTTCCCTCTAATTCAAGAGCACTCTGCCAAGTGGAGTATCCCATCTTTGCTGACTCATGTCTAAATTCCAAGTCACAAATTCCCAGCTTCTCCAATCAGTGCTTCCAGCAGAATTATGAGGAAACAGAAATTCCAAGCTGCTTTCTGGTCTTTACTGTTTAAGAAAAAAAAAAAATAATATTGTCAGTTTTAAGGGAGGTGACTGAGAGGTTGACTTTGATTTCTGTCTGGAAATGCTGATGGCAAGACCTCTGCTCTAAGAGCAGTGGGGGGCCCTGCCAAGCCTTTTTCATTGGGGGATCTCACCCATGGCTCTCAGGAGGTTCACAGGAGGCATAATCAGATTGTCTAGTCTGATCCACTTGGTGTCACAGGTCACTGAATTTCATGCAGGTTGCTCTGTAATGAGTCTGATCTGACATTCTCAAGCATTGACAGCATCCAAGAGGTCACAACACTGGCAGTGGAGCCAAGATCATGAAAAACTTTCCTCTCGAGTGGTTTTAGCTTCTGCATTGTCTTAATTCGTGTCTAAAATTTGACCCCAGTTCCATTGCACTATTTAAGTGTGCGACTCCATCAGTTCCAATAGTTGCTATCCTTCTAAATATGTCTTGACACCTGGGTCCTTGTGTGTACAGCTGGATTTTCATTCTATAGAGTAACAATTGCATGGCTGTGTTTGGCAACTGCAGAGCATGTTGATCAAGTGGACTGTAAAATGAACCCAAAGTGGCAAATGGTAATCTGAAGTGAAATGCAAGCAGCCTCTTTCTTATTCCAAGTGTACTTTCCTACCAAATTGTTTGGAAATGTCTCCAGCACTTAGGCATTTGGGATGAAATGTTTCATTTGTTTTTAATTCTACAGCAAATTCCCTACCTGTGTAGGGAAATTAATCTGAAGCATACTTTCAATAGTAGGAGGGAGGAGAGGAGACAAACCTATAATCAGTAATGTTAGAGCTGGGTCTGATGGAGGACAGAATTTTGGAGCTGAATTTGTTCTGTTAAAAGGGCCCTTGGCAGTTCTGAGCAGTTTTGTTGTAAAGGGGCATAGTGCCATATAACAGGAAGGTGTCAGACCTCTCTGAGGCACACAACAGGGAGAGACTCTGAGCTCTGCTCCTAAATTACAGATCTAACTATTCAAAGCAAATGGGATTACTGGGAAAATACTGCCTTAGAAACCCTCAGAAACTGGAAAAGTGACTAACATCCCTGGGTCATGAGTTACAGTGTCTAAGTGCAGTTAGGAATATTTTGTTTTATGAAAGAAGGGAGTATTGAAAAGTAGATAGGGATTGTCTTAATACTTTGAAGAACTATCCTGCACTGGCCAAGGAGAATCATCCCCATGAATAAAAGGAGGGCTCCCAAAGATATTTCTATGTGGATTCATCAGATTCATCTGGAACTGAGACGTTTTTGGTCTTCTAAACTTAATTAACTTAATGGTCTTGCACGAGTACAATTAGATGAGAGCCCAAAAGCGAATGGTTGAGGCAGGATGGAGTAACGTAATTTTTATCTAAGATCAATTGCACGCTGCCTGAATGTCCCCTTCATTTGGTTGTTTTAACTTGTAACATGCAGCTTCATTTGATGCCCCCCTGCTCTTGCACTGAGACAGACGGTGAGAAATCAATTCCTTTGTGGGATCAATTAAAGCTTTTAATGTTTAAATACATTCTGTTTCCCTGTTGGCCACCACAGAGTGACCTTAGTTAAAGCTGCCCCTTGTCACCCTGCCACTGGCCACCTCAGAACAATTCCATTCTCACTTGGGTCTGGACTTGGGGTTCAGAGTGCTCTGAAACAGCTGAGGAGGCATGTGGTTTGTGTGAGCAAGTGATAGGTATTTAGATAGAGGTGCTGGGTGTTTTCTTTTTAAATCTGATATACCTGGAGATGTCAGTCTGCTGGGTCAAAGTTTGCTGGCCCTTGGAGAGATCTGCAGATGAATAAAAATCTGTTTATAAGATGCAGTGTCTTTTTTATTAGATTATTTATTGTTGCCAAGGAGAAGACAGCCCACTGCAGTGCATAAGGGAAGCTGTGGATCAGTCCAGCACGTTCTCTTGCAGCCTGAGCTGTCCTTTGGAGCAGTAAAAGCTAAAAACCATCAGAGGAGAAGTGCATGCTGCAGAGCTCAGAACCTGAGTCTTGGAGCTTTTGTGATCTCCCTGCCACAACTTGCCAGAAAACAAGCTTTTCATCAGGCAGAAATGCTAAGAATAGCAAACCCCACACTCAGACTCTGCAAATAGAAGAGCCTGAACTTGTGAAACTGAAACATATGGCAGAAGGCGAGCTGAAGTGCTGCAGGCTTGGCTTTCAGTTTGCAAATGGGAGAGAGATTTTTGCCAGCTGCATGTGCAAAAATGTGAAACCAAAGATCCTGTAGGTAGCTGAGTTCAGAGGGATGTAGAAAGCTTAGTTATTCCATCCTGCACAAATACAGGTGAACAGTCTGGAATTATATCAGGTTGCCTGGGTTAATTTATATTGTATCATATGGCTCTTAGACTTTGACCAACAGTCAGTTCTGTAATATTAATGTTTTGAGGTTTATGTGCATGTGATTCTCTGAACCTACTATTTGAAGTAGTGGGAATCCTCAAGATATCTTGAGGCTTCAAAATTAATGGGAAGTTGCTGTGGTGGGCATGATCCTTGCCAAATAGGAAATTAGAGAGGCAAAAGCATTCTTCTGATGTGAAGAACACTTGAATTTCATATTCAAAAAAGCTTGAGATGAGGTTATTACCCTGATGTGTGGTTAAGGAGACTAAAATACATGTATTTGTAAAGGGAATAACAAATCCCTTATTTATTTGTTAAGGAAATGTGAGATATCTGAGCTTAACCAGGAAGAACAGTCCAAGTCCCTAGAATTTGTTTCCATACAAATATAGAGATAATTTATTTGTTCTTCTGGACTTTGCTGGATCTCAATCAAACTTCTATATGTTTGTGTAGAATTTCATTGGGCACAACTGGAATATGATGTATGGCCAGCTGTAAAAAATACAAGACTTCAAGGACATCTAATCCTTAACTGGAAATAGACAGTTTGATATGTCATATGCACTATTCTGCTGAAATTTTTGGTATATTGACAGGAGTGGGACAGAATGAAGAAATAATCCAGTAAATTTTTGCAGGAAGACTGAAGGGACAAAGCTGATTCAGTGCTTGGTTCAGGCTTTGCCTCTGGAGTGAAAGAATCAGAGGAAACTTGCAGTAATGAATTTTTATATGTTATTCTCCAAGTGTGGTGCTGGGAGAAGTGGGGGGCTACTTTTTTATCTGCTGCGACTTTCCTGAACAGAAGGATATCTGCTCTGCTGCAAAATCAATGTCAGAGCTATTTCAAGGATATATCCCACGATCCCATTATTCAGCAGACCTGAAATTCACATCCAGATTTGACACTGAAAATAGTTGAGCACACAAGTGCAACCAAGTGCTTCAGCATTCTGCTGAGGACACCCTGTATGAAGGGGTTGGTGCTGCCTGGTAGGCAGGTGGTGGTAACTTGTCACACTTAACCTGCTCTAAAGAGCTGAAAAGTAGCTGGAGGTAACCTTGTAAAGAATGGAAGGTGTGTGTGTTGTGGTTGTGCTGTATAGATCACTGAAGGCAAAAAAGAAAAATAAGAGAATATCCAGTGTAATGAGTGATTTGTTGAGTTGCACAGGGAGGAAAAATCTGTCTCCAGTCCTGGATCTGCAGCCAGAGCTGCCGGGCACAGGCCCATGGTACCAACTTCCACTTCTGTGCTGTACAGAGAGAGACTCTCCATCACAAACACAGCTCAGCTTTTCCACACCAGTCAGTCCCCACTGTTGTTTTGCAGACAGTTTATAGGTTTTTATAGGTTCAAACACATCGAGAAAATACCTAGCAATGCTGAAGAGCTGCCCTGCTGTCCAGTGCATTTTACTGTAAAGTGGGTGGTTTTTTTTTTTTTTTCTGTTCTTACTGATTTACCCAGGGGCAGACTTCCCAACCACAGGATTGCTGTTTTCCCCAAGTCTGTACTCCCTGCTGGCAAATAACCTGAAATGTTACAGAGACTGGCAGGGATCATTTGAAAAAAAAAATGCTTTTTTACAAAAATAGAAGTTTGCTTCTCCTCTAGTTAAGTACCTTGAAACTTCATCAGCAGTGCTGCATTCAGCTAATTCATATCAACATGAATTGCAGTTCGCCTGAGACTTCTTTTACATAAATTTTTTTAAAAGATCATAGTCAATTAATAGGCCTTAAAATTTTTGACATAGTATTAATTTCTGACAGCTCCAAAGTGCAGAATCTACCTATAAATTTAAGTTTAAACAAAAAAGCAATTTGGACAAGTCCTGTGGGCTGTCTTTTGTGAGCTCAGACCAGCTGATCCAAAGCAGAGGTCTAGGATTAGCTGTGCACAGAAGGCAAAAAGGCCAGGTCTTTCAGTAGTTCTTGTGTTCCCTATCAATAAAAGGATAAAAGACTCTACAGATCAGGAAAACAATGTTTCTGCCTATGGAATGAGCTCATCCTTTCCCCTACCCTGCAGCAAAAATAATTTAACCTGAGTCTAGTGTTCTTACCTCCTGAATTAATGTGCAGTTGACTATTTTTAATGAGTTTTACCTGCCCCAGCTCTTTCTGCACTGAAACATTGTGGACGTCTCTGGCAGTGAAAGCTGATCACACTTTTTGCTCTGATGAACTGAGGTGTTCAAGGTAACAGATACACTAAGCTGCTTTACTTGGGGTTTATTTATTTTGCATTTGATTCTGCTGTTCTTCATATATTCCTATTGTAGTGTATATGTTCAGAATGGTTACTGGAATCTATAAATGGTGTAGGAAGGGATGCCTTCAAAATACTTGGCTGCTAAATTATGCAGGTTTATTTCAAGTAGATGATAGCTGTGTCATCTAACTGTAGTGGACCTGATTATTTCTTGAGCTGCCATAAGTTAACTCTCTGCACTCTAGCTCTGTTTGATCATATTCAGATGTTAATCTAATGCACATGTTGTAATTTAAGATTGTGACATTGAATTTTTGTTCATTTATCCAAATATGGTAATGGTTCTTATTTTGGGTTGTCAGGTAATAGTTGTTCAGGCTCTGGCCACTAGAGTATGCACTCTGCTGCACAGGCTGGGATATCAGCCCTCTCTTTTCCCTCTGTAAAACAGGTGGGAGATGCCAAATATGCACGGGCACCTAGGTCTCCTGTTGGTTCCAACAGTAGTTCACTACTCCTTATTTGAAATTATGTTTGTGGGATGATCAGAGTGGTTCTTCTGGAAGTAGCTAAAAAAAAAAAAAAAAAGAGTTGAATGAGATTGGGGATTTTGGTTTGTTTTGGTTTCCCCCACACTCCCTGATCTTCCCCAGGACACTCCCTGATCTTCCCTGTCTCTTCCCCAGGAGACTGCAGCTGTGAGATGTCCCAGTCTCTGTTTTGGGGCAGCTGCAGGGGGGTGCAGGAGGGGGTGTGAGAGCGGCTGCAGTGAGAGCAGCCCAGGGGTGGAGAGGCTGCCAGGGCTCACCTGCAGCTGCTCCTCCTGCACACAGCCTGCTGCTGCACTGGTGCTGCTGTGTTCCAAGGGGGAAGAGCTTTCCCTAGCTGGGGTTACACCTCCTCTTCTGGTACTGTTTTAGCAGGGAGATGGCAAAGAAAGGCTGCCAGAGGGGGTTATCAGTGCCAACAGTGCATGTGGTTTCAGTAACAAAGGCCTGCTTCGCTTTCCTGAGGCAGGGTACTTCTTGTCTGGTTGGGAACATTGTCTAGAGAAGAAATTCCTAAAGGTAAGTAAAAAGCCTCCCATTTGTTTTACATTGAATAGAAAAATTTTCTATGGGATTTTGCTGATTTTAGGTGACAGTTATCTATCACCAACAAAATCTTGTTTGCTTCTGAAACCTTTGCTTCACACAGTTACCTGGCCACCCACTCCCCATCTGCTAAACATGATGCTGCTTCATTAAAGAAAGAAAAAATTCGATGTTTTATGGAGGAGGTGTCTTGGGATTTGTATGTATGTAGGTGTTGATAACAGAACTAATGGTCTCCCAGGACCTTTTCTGCACTGCTATTACCTCATCATCCCTAACCTGGGGCACTACCTGGGGTTATGCCTGAAGTTCAGCATTTTGTACTTGGCTCTGCTGACGTGTGTGCTGCTCCTCAGCTCATTTCTCCTGTTTGTCAAAGCCCCTTGGAGCTGCAGCTCTGATCTGCAGAGATGTGCTGGTATGACCTTGTTCTGGGCCCCGTGTCCCATCCCTTTTCACAGGCAGCCCCTGATGGTTCTAAGCCTTCTGGGGCCCTCCTTGCTCTTTTTATAGCCAGATGCCTTGTACTTTTAGTGCCCAAGCTGCAGGTTTGCTGAAGGTGCTCTGGAAGGGTTTTACCTAAATCTACTAAGCATTGCAAAGTGTTGAATAGAAATTTAAACACCAAATTTGATATTGGCATCGTGGGCATTAGTAACAGGCAGGTATCTTGACTCTGCTCTGAAAATGAGCAGTCTGTCACTGAGCTATGAAAAAGTAAATTGGGAGCAAACAGCAGCTCGGCAAATACCTGTAAATTTTTTTTGTCTTAGCTCTGTAATGTATGCCACAGACTCCAACATCTGCCCTCAGAGTATGGAATCTTGTCAGCAAATCTCTCTGTGGCAATTGCCTCAGTTTGATGTGAATCATTTAAAGCACTTCAGCTATGATTTCTGCCTTAATTCTGGTCTACAAGATCTTTACAAATGCTGCAGAGATTTGGTGGAAAGCTTTTATCTTAGGAATGGAAAGAATTGGATCATGGTCTATTTTACCAAGCATTTTGAGTCTATAATTTTCCATGACTTTCCCACTAGATTATTGGGAGCAACAGTTAACAAGAGGTAAAACAGGACATCACAGGTAATATCTGCTATTGAATGTTCTGGTTTGGGCTTATGAAATTGGGAGTCAAATGCTAATTCATGAGACAATGAACTGGATCTTGTTAGCAAGAGGATGTACAGAAAGACCCGAACCATTGCAGTGGCATGAAGGTTGGTTCAAGAACAGAAAGGTGACCTCAGGGCAGGAAAAACCCCATAAACCCAAGCAGTCCTGACTGTGCCATAATGCAAAGTAAAGAGAAAGAATTCCACTGTAGCAGAAGGAAAAATGAACTGTACAGAGAGTACATCAACTGCCATGAATGACCTCTGCCATAAATATTTTTGGGGTGTGATTCGGTAAAGTTGAAAAAATTGCATTTCCAGCTGTGACTATTGATTTTTCTTCTGTGTTGGCATGAAGATATAGAGGCCACAGTTTGGAAAATCTGGGCCTGATCTTTTGGAAAACCACTTTGTCCCAGCTGTCTTGCAGTACTGCTGAAAGTGAAGTTCATGTTGCTCAATGGTCTTGTGCCCAATCAGGTACAGATGTATTAGAGCTGCATTTGAAAACCACTTTTAAAATCCTTTTCCTTGCTTATTGCTCAGATGGGGTATGCCCAAGTTCACAAAAATTATATATTAGAGGTTTTTAAACAATTTCAGATCTTCTGCAAGGTTCTAAATAAGTATGAAACCTTAGAATATAATTCTGTGCTTGATCTTACATTTGTTTGAAGTTAGTGGTGAGTTTCCCATTGATTTCATTAGTGTGGCATGAGGCTCCTGGGGCAAAAGTCTCAGTGTATTTTGGTCTATTTTTGGACTGATGTTTGCAAAAAGAGTGGAATGAGTGCAGGCATCTCTCATGAGTCAGAGGAGAGAATTCTCTAGTGGGCACAGTTGTAATAAATTTAGCCCAAATTCTTCAGCTGATAATTAGAACTAAGGCAGGGAAGAAATACTGAGTACCTTGTCAGAGGTAATATAATTCCTGACATCCTCCAATAAGCTGCAAGTCCTGTAGTAAAAATAAAAATATTTTTTAAATAACTGAGATGCCTGTGATTTCTGTCTGATTTGCTCCTTTTCTAATCAACACGATATCTGCTGCAACTGGATCTGACAGTAGAAACTTGGAGGTATATTTTATTAGAAGCTGATGCATTCCATTTTGTTCAGTAGATTTCTTAATGGAGTTTGTTAATTGTTTGGTTCTCTTAAGGTTAGATTACAAGGTGACTGTACACTCTAAATGCATTTATATATTTGATTAAGCATACCCATCTTGATTTTACAGACAGTATTGCTAGAGCAGAGTAATCCGTGCTGTCAAGAGCTGCCTGGTTTGCCAAGTGGTAGCTTTTGCTGAATAAACCCAGCTTTTGTAATGATCTCACACTGCAGCACAGTCAGGTGGCTCTGCCTGTGCCCTGGTGCAGGCTGTGAAGGAGATCAGCAGATCAGTCAGGAATGTAAAGGCCAAACCATAAAGCCATTCAGGTGCTCACCTCCTGGATCTTTGGACTGATGACTGTGGTGTCTTGGTATTTTCTTTTGGGTTTTTTTTGTTGTTTTATGGTTTTTTACCTTCTAATGTTCAAATTTCACGGCTGGCCTTTGGTTGCAGTTTTTAGAGGTCAGATTTGGTGCATGTTCCAGCTAAGTGGGGTATGTACCCATCCTGTTTCCATTCCATCTGGGGAGAAATTTGGTGCTGCAAACTCCATTCCAATAAAGATCATAAAACTGCCTGTCTCCTTTGTTTCCATGAATTGTGGGAAGCCTTTCAGCAGGAAATGTTAAATGTGGGTTCCCACACACCACCAAGACTATTATTATCCATTGCAAAAGGGCACACAGCAATTGAGCCCAATTTGGTTTGGCCTTTACTAACTTCATCTTTGATTCCTAGTAGACTGCCTTATTTCTCTGTCAATTCATTTTCCATGTAGCTTAAGAACTTTTATATGCAATAAAACTTATAATGGTTGTAATTTATTCCCCTCAATATAATTTTGACATCTTTCTGTCCCTTTTTGCTAGATGCATTTACCCTAACGGTCAAGAAGATGAATATTTCTGGAATTGCTTTAGGAGGAGTTCCACTGGAGAATAAAGAGAGGCTGAAGTCTCCCAGCACTACCAAAATGCCTATCTCATGAACAAAATATGGTATGGACAAATCAAGATGGATTTTGAGAGCATAACCTGTTCACTTTAGCAGGAATTGTGTTGTGTGGTGGCATGGGCATAGTTTTGATTAAAAACTCTGAACTTACTTTACATACATAATAGCTACTGTACAAAACTGCTGGGATCATAATTCATTTAATTGCAACTAATAAATCTGTCCAGGCTGAGGGTTTGTTTTGTGATTTTTTTTTTTTAATGACTGTGGTAGAATGTGAAATCCTGCCCCTTGTTTTTAGAGTGTCCACAGCCCACTGCCAGCAGTGTAATCTCTCAGGGAACTGAAGGAGTCCTGATGGGCACACACACCTGCCCTGGAGCCACGGTTTGGGAGGTGCTGATTAACATGGAAACTTCCCACGGACCTTTAAAGCCATGCTGTGAGGCGTGAAGAGGTCAAAGAGCTCACCAAAGCCTTGCAGAATGCCAGCTGAAATGAAGATCTACTGTGCTCCTGGCTTGATGCAGGCTGCCACTCCAGGCACTGGAACACAGAGCAGCTTCACCAGGCTGGGAGGTAACCCTGGGGCAGCTGGCTGAGCACCTGGGCATTGCAGCTGAAAATGCTCAGGGATTTGCCTGTTTCTCTGGATTCCACAAGGAAACAAAGCTCATTTAGAGAGGGACAGGAAGGGGTTGCTTGTTCTTAACAAACAGTTCTGGCAAAATTCCAATTTCTTCTTGTCTCTGCGAGGTTTTGGTGATGAAGCAGAGTTGTTACATGAAGGCTGCAATGGTGTGGGGCAGTGGGTATGAATTTACTGGTGCTCAGCTGGATTCCCATTACTGCCTTCCCAATAAAGCAGCCTGTCCTGAGCAGGACATGTTCCTCCTCTCTCAGGGAAGAAGAGCCTCAAGGGGAGTGAGCTGGTCCCCCCAAGGCCAGGGGCAGTGCTCTGGGATTAGAGGAATTATCTAGATTTGAGCTGCTGTTTTTTCAGAATGAAAAGTTTCTACACAAAAGGAAAAATGCTGTCACTGAGCCACTTGTGAAGATAAATCCTTGCTGATGGGCTGACTGTCAGACCAGGGTTTTCAGCAAGAAAAAAGTGCATTAGCCTTGCTTATGTTTAAGATTACAGATGGAGGGGTAGCATTTCAAAAGGACTCTTTTTCCCTGGACTTCTCCACTTTACTACAGTTCTACTAGGGATATTACCTTAGCTTCCCTCTGGAAAATGGCCAGTGAACCTCGTGAAATTTTATGGCAGTTTATTACTGCCTAATTCACCCTCCAAAGCCAGAGTGAGATTTTCAATTCCTTTCCAGAACTTTGTCCTTCGTCTGCTGCATCTGAGGGCCAAAGTTTACACCAAATATTATAATGTCTGAAGCAGTTAAGCTCTTTTTATTAATTTGGGGCTTATATTTAATCCTAAATAGACAGTGATTTTGTCATGTAGAAAAAGGGCTAATTTTGGAATATTAGGCTAAAATACCATACAGAAGTGCTGAAAGCCTTTCCTTTTTCTGATTTATAGTTAAGGAATTTTGTCTTTGATTGATACATAACTGAACGTGCAGCTGGGTGTATCTGGAGAGTTTATATTCAGCAATAAAAATATCCATTAAATATCAAAAGGAAAACATACTTTGAAACACCTTTAATATTTTGGGTGGGTTTTTTAGTTCTTTCTTGCAAGTAAAATAGTATAATTTTTTTTTTAGTTCTCTAGTAAACCATTTTATTATGCTCTTGAAACTTATTGAGTTGCTCTTCTACTCATGAAGCTGTTTTGCTATGCTTCACTACTGGACCCTCATTAAAAATGAGTAAATCCTGGAGTGCCCTCCCTTGGAATGGTAAGTGATTGGGTTCAGTCAGAGTGCAGTAATGATCTGTGAAAAGAGAGATCTGAAGCTATTCTCATGGCTCTCTGCTTTCAAAACTACTAAAAATTCATTTTTATTTTCTTGTTTCATGTTTTTTCAAAGTGCTGCTGTACTTTAATACATATACAGAATTTCCTAGGTGCTTTTTCGGTGGAATTAATTTTGCATCTAACTCCACTACTTTAATATGATATTAAACCAGTTTTTTCCTCTCTGAGGAATTGCATTCACGTAGCAAAGGTATGCCAAGGGTAGGGAAGGCAATGATTGATTAGCAGTGTGATAGGTTTCACCTGTAATTTTCTTTGTATCAAGAGAGGAAAAGGTGATGTCTTTTATCTGTGGACTTCTGGGGAGGAGATGTTGCACGCTAACACAGCTCCTAGAAATTGTCACATCAAACAGCCAGGCCTGTCCCTTGAGGAGATGAGCACAGAATTAACCCCCTGCAAGGTGAGTTTCTGTAGGCCTGTTTCCATTGGAGCTGTTAAATTCGGCAGGGGTTATTTTCATTATGTGCTGGTTTCTCTCTAGCCTGTCGACAGACAGAATTAGGCAAAAGCCAAAATCTTCAAGCTTCCTCTAATTTTGGAGGTCCAATTTCAGATTCTAGGCAGTGGTTTTGCAAAGTGTGTAATAGCTTTGGTCTCGAAGGTGTGTGAGGAAATCATCCTGATTTAAAAGGCACGAGTTTGTTTCACCCCTCAGCCCCAGTGATCTGTGAGATTCATGCAAAGTAGGAGGAAAAAAAATCATATGTAACAAATGTTGGATCTGTGATAAGACCTTAGCAAAGCAAGATCAAATAATTCTCTAGTAACAATTCTGTGACCTTTAAAACACTCAGGGTTTGAAGCCTGTGGGCAGGGGTTGGGTTTGTGAGCAGTTGCTCTCAGTTACACAATTGATGGAGCCTGGTGGATCCCAGGGCATTCTCTAGTGTGGGGTGGTTGGCTTTGTTTGCTTTGATTTCTTTTGTTTGTGTGCATTTGGGGTTTTTTTTTTGTTCGTTATTTTTTCCTTTTTCATTTTTCTTCTGTAAATAAAGTGAAATCTATCCAGCCTGGAAGATTTATTCCAGTTTTTCCTCTTCAAAATCTGTTTTGGTATTTTGATAACAAGAGAAAATGGAACTTGCAAAGTAATCCAGACCACTTGATACAGGATTATTTTCAGAGGCCATCAAATGAAAGAATCATCAAAAACTGAGATCTTTTTATGCTACAGAGAGCTCTCAGGCAAAGTTTTGATGTAAATGGGGTGCCAGATTAGTTCAGTTGAAATTGCACAAAGGCTCTAATGTGTTATGGAAACAGCAAAGTGCAGACTTTCCAGTCTTGCTAATATAAAATCAAAGTTGTAATTCTCTAATCTACTAGCAGCCAACAATCTTCAAACCATTCTATTTCTGAAGGAAGCAATTTGGCTATAGTGGCCCATTTTCTGGTTGTATGACTTTGAATAAATGCTTTTAGTGGCACAGCACTGGAGTGTCACAAATGCACCTCTTTGGTTTTGCACTGTAAATTTGAAGATAATTTCCTGCTCTTAGTTGTGGGGTAAAAAGAAAATCATAAGTTTCAACTGTTTCCAATTTCAGAATTACCTGTCCTGCATTTGCTGAAAACTGACTGAAATGTTGAATGGATCAACTTGGTTCAGCTTGGCTCTGCTTCAGCCCTTTATTGCATCCCTTCTGTTCCAGGTGTGCAGGCAGGATGGGCTCTGACAGAAAACAGTGGCTTCTCTTCAGTTCTGCCAGTAGCAATGCCAAAATCCTTGGCTCAGGGTGCTTTCTGTGGTCGCTCCTCTCTGGGATACTTCCTGTTCTGAGACCTGGCATGATTCAATTCCAGTGTAACTTTCTGGTCACTCCTCTGTGTG
>VZUA01056536.1:0-24559 GCA_013401035.1 Horornis vulcanius
TTGCTGTTATTGTCTTGGGACAAGAAATTCATTGCCTGATTGTTCAAAAATTTGGATTTTCTATCTGGTTCAAGATGTATAGTTGCAAAGGTAAAGAGAAGAAATAGTCCAAGTTTAACATACTTTTTCTTGTCAATGTGTTTGACAAATTGAATTTAATCTTAAATTTGTTCTAGGCTTACATCTTACCTTGCCTGCAGGAATACTCTCAGTAGGAGAGTGAGTTTTGACAGAAACTGAAGTAATTACTTCAAATAAATTAAATCAGTCTCTACCTTAATAGTGCCAGACTTACTAGAAACATTTAGAAGTTGTGTGTTAGAAATGTGAGACTTAAGATGAAGTTTCTGTTTTGCATTTAAGTTTTGGTTTCTTCCTCTGTTCAGATGATCGGTGTACTGAACTTACGAGATGCTTAAACTTGTGACTTACAAAACTGAAGTAGGATTTTATAAAGATAATACAGGCATGTGGATATAAAAATTGTGTTGGAGAAGGAATTATTTTAAAATATGAAATGAATTTCTTGTCCCTGGTGTCTCCAGCATTTTCTTTCCCACAAGCAAATGTAGTTAAGCACTTTGATAAACTTGCGTGTCAAAGCAAAAAGAGAAAATTTTAAAAGTTCACTCCCTGACTGCAATGACTTTTTTTTTCTATGAACAACAAAATCACAACAAGAAAAAATCCAGAGAGCTGTTCTGAGACGAAGTGCAATTCTGAGGGTTTTTCCCAAACCCTTGGTGGGCTCTTCAAATACTCCATTAGGCAGCTTCTCTGGATCTAGTACCTCATCTTCTAGAAGTAGGACGCGGCTGCTGCATCGTGTTTGGGGGGATCAGTTTGCAAAGAAAATGAACATTATTTCCTAGCTAAAAGTCATCTAAGAGATGAAGCATAATACTTAAGTGCTGCCCTTCATTGTAGTGGCTTACACAAAGCAAGGACTGAGGGAGGATAGTATGAGGGAAGGAAAAATCATTGTAGAAAAATGAGGTTTCTAGCCTGGAAGAGCGAAAATCTGTCTTGAATTCAACTCATACAAATAAATCTAGAGTTTGCTGGCTTTGCAGTGTGATCCCATACATTTGCTCAGCCTTTACCATCCTCAAGCACATGCTCTGTGCTTTGAACCCGTTCTTATTTGCACAGCTGGAGGCTTGGGGTTGAAACATAAGTGGTGCTTTAACTTAGGCTAGACTCTTCATTTTGCAGGAGGGTTGACTCAAGGAATAAAATATTACAATATCTTTCTTGTAAGTACCTTCTGCCTGGGGGAAGTGCCCTTCTGAAATTTGTTGGGAAAGCCTTAATTCTTGGTATAAAACTGTAGGATGCTAAAAAAACCCATCCAAGGACTGGAACTTCTTAAGATGCAAAGGACTTTGAGAACCTTTTGTCTTTAAGTTACCCAGGTGCCAGCGAAGTACAAACTTGTGAGCATTTCCACAAAGGGTATATTAAAATAAATTAATCTCTTCCTTCCCCTGCCCCAAAACACAAAACAAACTTCCCAGGAAGCTCACTTCAAAAGCCTCTTTTCACTTGCTAGATTCTGAGGCTGCATGGGCACTTTCAGGACAGAAGCTGGACAGCCCAGCCAGCTGTGGGGAGTTTGGTAGCTGGCTGGTTGGTATCTTTCTGCACATGTAAGACTGCAAACACTGAGAGAGTTTTTAAAGACTTTGAAATTTTCCTCTTTGTATTCCCCTAGAAGTGAGGCATTTTGGGTCTCTGGCTCAGAACAGGATCTCTGACCCCTGTGAAACCTGCTAGGCTTATGGTTCCATGGCAGGAAGCTTGGCTGATGTCCAAAGCCAGTGGTTGAAATTGAAGTGCTTGTGCCCTGTAGGCAACCTGCCATGGGGCTGAGAGTCTAGCCATGATTAAAACTGGAACTTGGCTCCAGTTGTGCTGCTAGAATGGCTGGTTGCACCAGTTTGGAGCCTGAAACCAAGGCATAAAAATGTGAAATGATTCTTTCCAACAGCAACAAAAATGTCGAGAAGTTTATAGTCTCCCTTAATGTGTAAAATGGTATGGTTTTCCTGGGGAATTCTCTCTGGGAAGGACTTGCTCATTTGTACTTAAGTCAGGCCAGTCTGATTATCTTAACTAATGAGTGGGTGATCTGTGCCATGTGAATATACCTAGATGAATCACACTTTCCCAAGAGATTCTCTAAGGGTCTTCAAACTTGAAATCTGCCAAAACAGGAGTAAAATATTGCAAGTGCTGTTTTGTCTATCTCAGTTTTGTTAGGCGGCAGCACTCTGCAGTACTAATCTGAGGTGAAGCTGCTAAACAGCAGATGCATCTCTATTTTGATCTGTAGTGAACTCTAGATTTGTTTCTCAATAGATTTCCACTTTCTCACGTTCATGTCATTTGCGTCCCTTGCTCCCTCTTTTCTCTGAAGCCTTGCTAAGGCATGTTACTGTGGTACTACAATGCCTTGGCCATTTCTCGTTACCTCCATCACAAAAGGCTGTGCTGTTCTGTTTGTGCTTATAATGTACCCAGATGGTGAATAGAATGAGTGACCACCAAGCTCATTTTCACTTGTGGGGTCAGACCTTTTTCTGCTAAATAACACAAGTGTTCCCAGCTGCTGTGCAGCTGCAGGGAGTCTGCTTTCCTTCACAGGCATTAAAAACCCTTTAATCAGTGTTTGTTGTTTGTCAGCAGTGGTGTTGAGGTGTGGAGAAAAAGAACAGATATGCTTTGTTGGCAAAGTTAACTTCATTCTGACCTCTTATCTTTCCTTTTTCTTTCAAGTCCGAAGAAGCAGAAAGCAGTTTGGGAAGTGGTTTCTGCAAGCACCTGTGTAAATGTATTTGCTAAAGGAGGAGGTTTGTGTCCTTATACAGATTTGACATAAAAAGATGCTCTGAGAGCTGCATTGAACTGGAAACTCTTTAGGGCAGGGACTCAAACTGGCTGGAATAGGCGCTATGCAGACCCCCTTAGTGTAAATAAGTGTTAAATAAATACAAATACTGTTGCTTAATACTAGTGGTACTTACCTTAGTACTGAGTCTATATTCAACAGATCCCATTTGAGTCTGGTCAACTTTAACTTTTTCNCAGGTTTTTTCTTTTTTTGCTGGGGTTTTGTGTTTGTAGTGGTTTGCTTTCCTTTTGGTTCTACTTTTAATAGCTTTCTTCTCATGAAGGAAAGGAGAGGAGATAAAGAACTGATAAGCAGTCTCCAATCCCTTTTGCTTTGGATATAGTCTGTTCTGAAACAAATGGAAACACAGAAATCAAAAAGAAGCTTTGAGACATTTCAGAGCTAAGATAATTATTTTCCTTTTCTTTCTAGATTAAGCTTGGAAACCTGCTGGTGCTGCTCATGTTTGCAGGTTTGCTTTTTTCCTGAGTCCAGGTTTGCTCGCATTGTGTATCTGTGTAGAGCACCAAGTGCTGCTCCGTGAATAGTGATTCTCTTGTTTGCAAAGTCTGTTTGTGTGTGCATCCTGGAGCTGTTGGGACATCAGGCTTTGATTTGAGCTTTGAAGGTCATCATAGGACATTTGGCATTAGAGGCAGAATATTTACCTTGCTGCTCTTCCCCTGGAAAGACCAGAGAGTCACATTCCTGTCTTGGCTGTGTCTGGGGAGGGTGGGTACCAGACATTAGGGCACATTGCTCACAGCCCTCAGCTCGGCAGTATGTCCAGCAGTGACCCGGGGGCTCTTCTGTGGCAGGGCTGTGCCCTTGGGAAAGCACTGCCTTTGCTCAAAGTAGGAATTACAAAATAAAAATAAAACTGACTACATATGGATTATGGTCCTAGCTGTTAAAATTACAGAACCAAGGGCATGACAACCATGGCAGACACATTTTAGCATTCATCCATTCTTTTCCTTCATGCAGCTGGGGTTGCTTAAAGAGGAGGTCATGCTCTCACAAGGGCAAACTGCTAAAGGAAGAGTTTTTGTGCTGGGTGGGAGGGGATGTACACTCAAAACATTTTGTATATTAAATGTCTGTGTGTGGTCTGTATTGACCATCACTTCTGTAGCATGAATGCTTACCTGCTAGAAAGGGGACAAAGAACAACCATTTTATACCTGGATGCTGTCAGGGCTGCTGAGCAATGATTCGGGCTGTGAGCTACAGTGGAGCAGGCACCCTACACTTAGGGGGAGTTTTTGAAGCCCTTCAGATCTCCTGGAGATATTGCTGGCCTTTCTGGCAGTGTGGTTTGCTTGCGTGAGAAGAGCTCTGATCAGACAGGTGTGATCCTGGATCCTGCTTGAATTTAATGCAGACTTACACTGTTACAATCTACCTGAGCAAAACAAGCACCATCTTGTGCAACTATGTAAACCATAAACTTTTTTGGCAAGGCAGGTGTGGCATCTTCAGTGTCTGGAAAGCACCGAACATGCTGTGTGGGCGCCCTACTGTAATCGAAATTACAAATGCTAAAAAGGCTTTTGATTTTTTTTAATTTTTTTTTTCTAATAACGTGGTTCTTGGCTTAATTTGGGTAGGCAAGAACTTCACAGACTGCATTGGGGTGCTCTGCATGTTTCCTCAGGCCCTTATAATTAATCAATGTCAAGTTGTTTCTCTGTCTGCAAGGAGGCACCTAAGGAAAACTCTTCCACAGCCTTAGGTTTGACTTGTTCGTCAGCCTTGAGAACAACTTTTTATTCTTTGGAATGAAGAAGGGGTGTTCTTGATGTAGGAGCCTCCTCTATACTAAGTATTTTGGTACAGGCTGCAGAAGGCTAAGTGAGTTGTCATGATACAAGATGGCTTTCAGTAAGTTGGTAATATGGTTTGATGCTGAGAACCAGTATTCTAGATTTTTTGTTGAACCTCTGGATAGCTCATACCTGTGGAACTCAGCTTCTGACAAGGAATTTGCGAAAAGTTTCATGCCAGTAGCTCAAGTCTGCAGTTGTGATAAATAGGAGATCTGTGTGTTCCTTCTAAACCAGAATGGCTTCTGTGTTGAACTGAATATTTAATTGCTGCATGTGCACCATACTGTCCTATCGGGTAGCTCTGCTTTGAAAGTCTGTTTATACATACAGAAACCTGAAAAGCCTTGTGAGTCTTTCAGTGTCTGACATCACATGCTGGGAGGAGGCTTCAGCATCTTCAGTCTGTTGCTTTTTGCTGTATGTTTACAGTCACTAGCGATTTTTGCATTTTGGGGGTGACAGAAAGACATTACTGTAGCCAGAGCAATTCCAAGTTAAGTTGTGATAGTCCAACCACTGAAAAGAAAAAAATCTGGTCCAGCTTTACAGTGTTTTTATAGTCTAGTCCAAGTCTCTATAAACAATTTAAAATTGCCTTCAGGTTTAAATTTTCCAGTTTCCCATTTGGAGCAGGTGTTGCCAGGTTATAGAATGTGTTGCAGAAAAGGAACAAAAATATTTCAAAAACACTGTGCTGTAACAAATATGTCAAGTCTGTGACAGATGAGATTTTAAAAAAGTTTGCCCCACCAAAAGTAAAACGAATGCAAACCTTGCTTGCTTTTCCCAGCTGTCATGTTTAAATAGAGGGTTTAGTGATGCATTGGTTTTCAAAAGATCCAGCAGTACAGTATGAAAATATGAAACTTCTCAATTGTTTTTCATTTAACTGGGGAGAAAAGATATTTTTTGTAATGAAAAAACTCACCAGCAACCAAATTTCAGAGATGCATGTTCTCGGAGTGGTTAAAAACCAACCCAAACTAGGCTTCAGGCAATGTTTTTTCAACAGCTTTAACCTCAAAGCATAGAGTAGACAGCTTTGTAGGAAACTGTAACACCAAGGTGATTATGGCAGTGACTCACACTTCCCTGTAAGGCATCCAGCTATCAACACACTTGGAGAGCTGTGGCTTTGTGCATACAGGCAGGGTGTCAGTCAGTGCCCATTTGCCAGCCAGCTCTGAGCTGCTGAGCTCAGAACCGCTTTGACAGCGAGCTGGGATATCACTGTATTAGAGAGCAGCTCTGGTGCCCCCAGGCTTGCAAGAGGCTGTAGAAATGGGAGGTAGGGACTGAGAAGTGCAAGACAGGTTTGACTTGGCTTTTCTTTGTTTAATCCTCATGGAACTTGTTTGAAGAGTCCTCTGAAATCTTCCTGTGAGCAGGTGATTGGATTTGGGTAGTAATTAAAAGTCTGACAAGCCACTAAGTGGGGTAGTATGGGAAGAGAAAAAGGCTGCTACTATCGTGACTTGCAAAAATTTTTGCAAGTGGTTATGGAAAGATGGCTGTCAGATTGGTTCCTCAGGAAAACAATATGAACTTGGGAAAGAGACCTTGATGTCCCTATAGGCAGCTCAGAGTAGAGTTGAGGATACAGCAGTAAACTACTTCCAGATGTTGGGATTTGCAGGGAACAAACAGACAGAATATGGGGACTCGTGTGTGAGTTTCCCCATCACCAAATACAAGACCAAATGCCAAGGAAAACAGTAGTGATCATGATATGGAGAGAAATGGTCTGGGTGAGAAATTGAAAGGTTGGGATTATTCAAACTACAGAAGACTGACAAGGAATGCCACATTTGTCCAAAATGTGTTGCATCATAATGGAATGCTCAGGAAGAAGAGGTATGCAGAAAGATGATATAAATTCAAACTTCTGCAAGGAAATAGATTTTCACATAGTGTGCAGTTAGATTGTGGGATGAATGGAGTGCAATTGCCAGCTGTGCTGGGTGCCATCAGGATGGAATAAAAGGTGACTTTGGGAGTGTGCAGATATGCTCTTGCAGGTGGTATTTACAGATGATACAAACAGTGCTTTCAAAAACATCACTGGTGATATAAAACTGTTCACGTGCATGGTTCAACTACCAAGGCCAATCTTGATAGTTTATTTGTATTCCTCTGTCTTTGGTGATAAATTTTTTGTGTCTCTGACTAAAATTGTCAAGTGCCAGATACTGTTTGTGGCATAGCATTGAGCAAGCTAGGCAGTTGTGACTCAGTATTGCCCTTCCCGTGTGGGTTGTGTTTGGCTTTGCACATCTTACTTTTTTAGAGGTGAGGCAGAGTGAGTAATGTTTCCATTTTATTAAAGAGAATGGAACGGCAAAGACCGTTAATTTTTTTTAAAGATGTACGTGTTTCATTTAAAGTTCCCTTCAGGCAAAGTCAGCTTTGTTAGGCAGCTTAAAATGCATTATAGTCATATTGTTATTGTCATAAAGAAAAGAATTCACCATGCTCAGTTTCGGAAACCAAACAAAACCACTGTTTTTTTTTCTCCCTCCTTTTTCCGCTTCCTTCAGTTTTTAATAAGCGACCGTGACAGAGACCCCCAGTGTAACCTGCACTGCTCCAGGTCCCAGTCCAAACCCCTGTGTGCCTCTGATGGCAGAACGTACGAGTCCATGTGCGACTACCAGAGAGCCAAGTGCCGTGAGCCGAGTCTGAGCGTGACACACCGTGGCCGGTGCAAAGGTAGGTGGATTTCAAGTGCCTCTGAGAGGAGAATGGGAGGCCTACCTCGTAAGAAATGGAATCCTTAAACCTTTGAGTTTAGTACCATGCTCTGAGAGTAATCTGATTTGGAATTGTGCGTTCCTGCAAGCATGGGTGTCTGAGTCTCAGTTTAGGTAGTAGAGTATCAGCTGACTGAATTATCAATGAAATAAGGCAAAGGAGCCGCAGACATCACAGCCACAGCCCCTGAAAAAGGGTTGAAATATATGTCTGCAGAGAGAAACAACTGGCCCCATGGAAATACAAAACCAAATCCTGAAAGCAGACTTCTTGCTACCTGTGCTGATGAGGAATCAAGACACCTTTGACACTTTGACCGACAGGAATTTGGAATGGGGAAGAATATGATGCACACTAGATGTCTAGTCCCTTTTCAGACATACACAGCCTTTCTGTGCTGAGCTAATTAAGAAGACAGTGCATGCAAGGCTTTACATGACTCTTCTATTCCCGTTTGCTGTTACACATCTACTTAGAAGTGCAGATACTGTCTCTCAGTTCAGCTCTTTGGCATAGTCCAAAGATGAAGTTGAAACTTTTTAAAGAAGTATTGGTGTCTTGTCACACAAGTGGTTTGCATTTGTAATGAAGTGAAAAGTAGAGTCCATTTTCTGCAAGCACAGTTGGCTCAGAGGGCAGATGGCACAGGTGTTTTTGGCAGTGGATTAAAGTGACAGGAGAAACTCATTAAAATCCATGTGACAGAACAAAAATAATGCATTTAATCCTGGCATTTATTTATAAGGCTTTTTTAATTTAGTAAAAACATATCTTTGTTAGAATTACTTGATATAAAATGGAAATCCCTTTTCAGTGTATTGACAGATTTTAATACTTTAGGTGAATTATGAGCCTGACTTCAAATATTGCTCTCTTTTTAACAGTTTCTTCTTGGAAAAAATTTACTTGTATGATTTTTTTTTGTTTGTTTGTTTTTCACTGCTGCTGGGTTGGTTTATGGCAGCTTCTCCCATAGCATAGAAGAGGCCTTTGAATAAGTCTTCTTTCTAAATACTGGAAACCCAGAATATTTCTTCACAGAGCTTAAGAAGCACTTGGATTCTTCTTGCAAGTGATGCATTTTTGAGTATCACAGTAAGAAGCAGTATGGTGAGAGTCCTGTGCTTGCTTTCATCCCTTTAGCAGAGTGTCTTAGATAAGCAGCTCCATAGCTGATACTGGCATATTAACTGGCACTGCTCAGTAGCTTAAAACATGAAATGCGGTACATCTGTGTATTAGACTGTCTGTTTTTGGAAGCTGACAAAACTTGCTTCCCAAAATATGTGGTCTACTGCATGTTGTGATTCCAGAGTCCCAAAGAAGTAACTGAGACTTTTTTTTTGCCTTGGGCACAGGTAAAGTGCACTTTGTTTCTGCTCTCTGATGCAACTGAAATGTTTAGTTGAAGCTAACTTGCATTCTCCTTTCTTTTTCCTCTTACCCTGTGGTACCTATACAGTACCTACAGTACTCCCTACCTGGGAGTGTTTGTAAACTGCAAGTCTTGCTTTTAACCCACTGACACTCCTGCCAATCCTTGTGAAGTAGGAATACTCTTTCAACTATCACATGCAAATTTAACCTAGCTGGTGATTTCCATATGTGCTGCTCTTGAAAGGTATTTTGTTTTTCTAGCTGCATTAGGAACATGACCTTTAGTGCATAAAGATCACAGTTGTTGACAAATCTGGGCAGTTGTGAGACAGCTGTGCTGAACTACAGGCTGTTGGCCGGGTCTGTATTGTGTACTAGCAAAAAGGAGGGTATTGCTGCAGTGATTGAGCACCTTGTACTGCAGCAGTGCACCGGGTATACCCTCAACAGCCTTCACTCCTCCTGCATGACAGATGCTCTGCAGGAGACCTCCCATGAAACTCTGAGGGATCCTGTGGGCCATGGAGCTCAGTCACACACAGTTGTGATAGATACTGTACCCAAGAACTTACCCTTTTGGAATGAGAAGTTTTAACTTGCGCTTCACTCTCTGAAGGGGGGAAAAACAACAGGCGACTAAAAGAAGTAAAAGAGAAAGTATATTGTGGACAGCAAGGCATAGTTCTGCAGCCCAGATTACCATAGGCTTCCAGTGTATATGCTGATGACTTGAACTGTGCTTGTGCCAAGGAAAACAGAATGGTTTCCATAGTGAGAACAGAACCTTTTTGATTCAACTTAATGCTCTGTTCTCTCTCAAGAAACTAAGGACCTTTAAAGATGAAATCTTGCCAGCCCTTTGGGAGCTATAACCCTTATTCAGCTCTCATTTGTTGCTAGCTTCCTCATGTGCTTTTCAATGAAATTCCTTCAGTGCTAAATTATCTGAACTCCCTTCAAACCCTCACACATCACAAAGGGTTAAAAGTCAGGAGTAGTTTAAAATTATCAAATTATGGCATCCCTGACAAATGGAACCTCTAGGGAATAGTTCCAGATGGTATAGCTGTGTCTAAAATACACAGCCAAGCAATACTACCTGGATCTTTTTTCTCAGGAGGCATCATAATATCTGATGTTAAATAAGAGTTAACACCTCAAAACTTTGCAGGGGTGGAGGACAGATACTTGTTAATCTTGACAGCTTGCCAAGAGTCATTTATGCAGTGGTTGTCTTATTGGTATGTATCTGTGGCTTAGAACACTTTTAAGTTCTGTGTTAACCAGTTGATTTCTAGGAACTTCTTTGGCTTATTTAATTACAATGTGGGAGTGTTCTAGAAGTTCTCTTTACATTTATTAGTTAGATTAATAAGTCTGCGTACAGAGTTTGTTCTTTGATCACAAGTCACTGTGTAGTGTGAAGCTATCTGTAAGTCTCTGGTGGAGATTGTATTAGGACCTTCAGCCTTTCTTCTGGGACTCAGGAAATGAACACAACTTTTGGCTAATGTGCCAGAAAGGCAGGTCTTCTGACTGATGGGTTATTTGAAGATAATCTTCTCTACCTACTATTTTCATTGGACAGGAGATGATGTTTTGAAACCACTTTGCTCACTAGATCCGTGTTTTGTCTTCAAACTTGCTTTATTCTCCCTTGACTGTGAATACGAATGTCCTTCCTTGGCAGCAGTTAGTAAAATCTAAAATGTCACTTTCAATCACTTTGCAAATCTAGGCATGTTCTGAATAAATTAGGGAACTCTGGAGCAGAGATGCAATGTGGATATCAAAAAAGGAACAAAGTGCATTGATGTGAAAGGAAGACAAGAAGGTGATCAGGAGCAGTCTGCGTGGATGGGGAAGTCATGCTTATACTTTACCACCAGATTGCCTTCTATGGTGGGACAGCTGGCTGGATAGATGAGGGAAGAGTAGTAGGTGTTTTCCACCTGGACTTCAGGAAGGCTTTTGACACTCTCTCCCATGATATCCTCACAGGAAAGCTCAGGGAGTGCAGACTGGACACGTGGACAGTGAGGTGGTTTGAGAGCTGTGTGAATGACAGGTCTCAGGAGATTGGGATCAGTGGCACAAGTGTGGTTGGAGGCCTGTCACTAGTGGTGTGCACAAGGTTCAGTACTGGGTCCATTATCTTGTTCATCAGTGTCTTGGATGAAGGGACAGATGCCTCTTCAGCAAGTTTGTTGATAATTCAAAGCTGGGAGGGCTGTGGAACTCTTCAGAGATCTGAGGGTTAGGGGGATGAGGAGAGTGGTACCTTATTGAAATTCAACAGAGTATGGGGTCCTGCACCTGGGAAGGAATAACCTCCTGCACCAGTACAGGCTGGGGACAGACCTGCTGGAAGGCAGCTCTGTAGAGAAGGACCTGGGGGTCCTGGTGGGCAACAAGCTGTCCATGAGCCAGCAGTGCTCTTGTAGCCAAGAAGGCCAGTGGTAACCTGGGGTGTATCGGGAAGAGCATTGCCAGCAGGTCAAGGAAAGTGATACTGCCCCTCAACTCAGCATTGGTGAGGCCACATCTGGAGGGCCTTGTGCAGTTCTGGCCTCCTCAGTACCTGAAAGACATGGAGATTCCGGAGAGGGTCTAGCAGAAGGTGACAAAGCTAATGAGGGGACTGAAGCACCTCACTTGTGAGGAAACACTGAGGGAGCTGGGCTATTTATCCTGGAGAAGGTATGACCAAGAGGGGACCTCATCAATGTATATAAGTATCTTGAAAGGATGGTGTTACAGGATGGATCCAGGTATTTTGGTAGTGCCAAGCAACAGAACAAGAGTCAATGGTCATAAACTGGAACACAGGTAGTTCCACCTGAACATAAGGGAAAACATTTTTACTGTGAGGGTAACTGAACACTGGAACAACTGCCCAAAGAGATTGTGGAGTCTCTTCCCCCGGGGATATCTGTAGCTGTCTGCACTCAGTCCTGAGTAGTGTGCTCCAAGGGACCCTGCATTATCAGGAGGTTTGGACAAGATGACCTCCAGTGGACCCTACCAATCTGAACCATTGTCTGTGAGTAAAAGAAGTTTGAGATTCCAGGTATAGGACTCGACCCAAAGGAAGTGGAAAACAGTGAGAAGAGTGAATAATGATTGATATCCTGTACAATAGATAGGCATGTTTTTGTAGTTTGCTGAGATCTATTTTTGCCTGTTTTATGCAAATACCCAGATAATTGAGTAACTGGGTATTAATCTGCTGACTTTAGTGTAGCTGAACTGCTTCTTGTGTGGTGGAGACCTGGCCTGTATGTGAGATTGTTCCCTAATAGAACTGAAAATAGCTAAAAAAGCTGATTGGATCAATTTTTGCTATTTGAACTTTGGATACAAATATAGGAGAATTGAAATTAAGTAGCTTTAATAGGTTTTGGTGGTTGCATTCCATTGATTTGCTGCTAGTGTTATGTGAGTCCTGGAGATGTTTTGATTTGTGTTATTAGGAGAGTTTGGGTCTTTATACCATGATGTTTGGTGTCAATACTGCCTCTGCCTTCTGAAGAAAGGATGCTGGAATTCTTGGAGCCTATTCAGGAGTGCAGTGTGTGTATTAGGAGGGACATGGTGGTCTTGTTTGAATAAACTATTCATGGATAAGATCAGCCATGGTAACTAGCCAATTTCATTGCAAAATCCAAAATTATGTGCACCTGCATTGTGCTGATTAGGCCAGGGATGTCAGAAACATCACTTGTTAACAATCTCCTGGTTGCCAGCTGCCAGCTTGAGAATTAATTTTCTTTAAAAGGCGGCTTTCTGAGCTATGGTAAATCTGTCCCAAGTTTGAAGATATTTAAAGTAAAATTAAACAGATCTGCTTTCAAAAGAAGTTATGCTGTTTTGATTTTTTACCTAATGTAATGGAGGGAAAAGTGTCCAATTTAGTCTGCTTGAACCATGAAACTGGAATGCATTAATGCCATTCTAGTTTATAAACATGGTGTTTGATATTCCAGAGAACATTTCTAAAAACAGGGAAGAAAGTGCTGAAACACTTCAAAATGCAGAATAGTGCAGTCAAAATGCAGAATAGTGTATATGAACCTACAGTCATAAGATCAGGCTTTAGTAAAATTTGTAATGCATCTTATTTGGGGTGAGCTATTTGACAGCTACTTTTTAAACACTTGGCACTTATGTAATACTTTACATTTTCTAATTAACAAAGCAAAAATAGCAAGGTGAAGTCATCCCACTGAAATCACATGTTCGTGCAAACATTATAAAAATACCAGCCTGTGGAGTGAGGAAGAGAAGGATTGACAGTCCTTTTAAAAACAAACTGGTAAATGTTGATCTTAAAGGCACTGTTTTTACTGGAACTGATCTTTGGAAGACTGACAAAAAAGATAGCAATATGCACACACCTTTCCACCCAGTGTGGTATTTAAGTGTTTGTTCCAAATCAAGGCTGTAAAAGGACTGGCATGACCTTTGGAAATCAATGAGGGAGGATGGGAGAAGTAGTCAGTCCTGAGTGTTCATGAGCAGGAGAAGAACTCTGTCTGCTCTGGACCTTCAGAGTGAAGAGTCACCACTTGAGCCAACAATTGAAGTGCAAAAGATGCTGCAACAATGATGAATTCTCAAACACCGTGGTGTAGTGGTGGTGTGCTGGGTGGGAGTAGAGAGTCCAATCTATAAAGGCCAGTTAAAATTGCTGGGAGGGACATGGTAGCCATAGCAGTAATGTGTTTATATTATCTTCTTAAAGTGAGGGCTTGATCTTGTGCATGTTTCTTTGTTCATTAGACAAATTGGATAAAGATCTAAGTTTGTTTCCCTTCTGCCTGGGCTTCTCATGTGTTTATACTGCAGGGGGTATCACAAAATGTTTGCTTCTACCAGCTCTGTGCTGAAGCATCCAGTTTCAGTTGTGTAGTTTTAAGTGTGCCACCACTAAAGGAGATGCTATGTGGAAGTGCTTTATGCTTCTGTTTTATGTTCAGGAGAGGAACCAGAAATTACTGTCTGCAGTCTTGTCTCCTCATACAGAGTGATTAGAAAACACTTTCACTTGGGAACTTGTGGTTTGATTGTCAAGTAAGAAATTCACACTCGTTTTTTTTCCTTGCAAGTGCACATCTCCCTCATCTATACTGATTTTTTTTTTTGCTTCTTAGTTGTCTCCTGTGAAGCCGAAGTTGGAAGTGTTTGCAGTCAAGCAACTATGAAACAAAGTGCAGGCACACCATCTGGTTTTGTAGTAATGTTCTCTGTCATGCCAAGCAGGATTAGACTCATAAGCTTGATCTGCAGGTGATAGGTGTTCCAGTTAAAAGCAATGCTAGTGCTTCCTTTTCAGCTGGAGGAATGAGCACATGTTTGGAAGGATCAGTTGGGAGGGCTATCCTCCACTGGAGGTGTGCAAACAAGGTCTGATCATCTGGTCATGTTGGCAATCANTCAAAGCTTCATGTGCTTTGGTATTGTGCAAACACCCAACAAATTAGTCTAAAGATAATTGACATAGCATCAGAAGTGACATGAGGTCACAGGGAGGTGAGGTGACCAACTTGTAATCACTCAGTGGTCATTGGCAGAATTGAAACAGGTACTGTTGCTTTCTAACCCAGTGCCTAAGCAGATGGCATCTGTACTGTATACTATTNAGAATAGTTTGATTTTCATACTTTCAGAAGCCTTGTGAAATCCTTCCTGGGAAGTAATGTGATATGCTTAAAATGAAACTGTTGGCAAATTGGAAACTTAATCTCTCAAGTCATCAGTTGTATAAATAAAGTACTTGGCCTGAAAGCTTTGGTCTGTCTTTATCAAAACTATTTACAGCATTGTCATTGATTTCTGTGTCTAGAGATGCTTAGATGGAAGTTACTTCTATTGCCACACAATGGGAATTCAATTGCTCTAAGAACCCACACTGACTTTCTAATTTAATGCTGGTATTGGTGAGTCTGTTGTCAAAGTTCATGACAACATGATCTATGAAACAGAATGTGATCTACAGGGATCCAGTGGAATTTTTTTTAATCAATATGATTTCCATGCCTGGTACAATGGGGATTGAAACTTTTTCACTCTATGTGGTGCTGCTTGAAGTTTCAAAAATCTTTAGTGAGTGGATTCATGGGAGAAGAAAGAAGGTGCTAGTTCTGGTGCCAGAGTGCCGTGGAAACAGATGTTCACTGTTTTCCTTCTCTTTCTAGGCTGAACAGCAGTATTGTTAGAGCTGATGTTTTTAAAGGTAAACACCAGGTCTATCTGGATCTCTGCAGGGCAGAACTTTACTCTTTTGACTCATCAGTCATTAATTGGAGTTAAACTTATCTGGGTATACTCTGTAACAGTGAGCTCAGCCTGGAAGGGGTTAAGGTCATGCTACTCTTTGCCATCATCTGAAGAAAAACTGAGATCTTAACCGCATCAAACTCTGCTTGCAGAACAAGTGTTTTTCTTGTCTCTAAAACGAGTAATTTATATGAGAAAGATGTATTGCGCACCTGGCTGTAAGCACTGGGACTAGAGGTAAAAGCTGAGTTTCAGGAAAGCACAGGAAATGGCATATCTGCCTCATCTGAGCCACACAAGGGTGGAAGTTCATATGGATGACTGGCTATTTTAATATTTTCTTGGGAGAGTTGCTCCGAGTAGAGGGGATTATCACTTCTTTTCCACACAGCTCACTGCTTGGCCTGAATTATTTGGTTTGTACTCAGCCATCCAGTTTCAGGCTGTTAATGTTAATGGCCTTTCATTGTGTGGACATTGTGCTCCAGTGCTGGTTGAAAGAAGCTTCAAGGATCCTTAGATGACCGTAAAAACTATTGACTAGGAAATTAGACAGCTCTTAATTAACTGGCTTGTAGTTTGATTGTCTAGGTTCATATTTATCTTTAAGATCATGAGTGGTAACTCCATATCTACCTTGTGAATGTGTGGGTAATGGTCTTTTATGCTTTATATTTATTTGTTTTGGGTTTTTTTCCCTTGCAGCTGCATGAGTCATCTGGTGGCTTTTGGAGAGGCCAAATTGCAATTGTGAGTTTTGCTTTTCTCTTTGTAGATGCTGGCCAAAGCAAGTGTCGATCAGAGAGAGCTCAAGCACTGGAACAGGCAAAGAAGCCCCAGGAAGCAGTCTTCATCCCAGAATGCAATGAGGATGGATCATTCATGCAGGTAAAATTTCTTCTTGCTTCATTCAGCCAGGCTTCAGGTGTCTGTGGGAGATTCAGTGTTAAGGCATGAGCCAAGTGATGATAGCAGAGTGGGTGCACACTGACTCAGTTACTCAGGTAAAAATTTGAAAACTGGAAACTTCTTTAACCAAGTGGAAATTTTGATTCAGTCACAATGCCTTAAAAGACATACACGTATGCAATAGCATCAGCTCCAGTGTGGTACAGAAACAAATGGCATTAATCTTCAGTATTATTGCATAGAAAGAAAAACAGTTACAAGGGAGGTCAATTTTTCCATGAAGAGGAGCTGTAAAGAGAGCTGTGGCATACACAGAGCAGGGTGGATGCAGCTGATTCTACTATTACCTCTGCTTCATTGATCCCAGGAAAAAAAGTAGTCTATTCAGCCTGTTCCTTCTGCAAGATACTTCTTGTACTGTGTCCTGTAGTGATTTGGAGGACTGGCAAGAGGAGATGATACTGCTTTGTTTGGGTTTTTGATTATTCACTGTTCAGTTGCTGAAGTTTGCCTAAGCAGGACAGAAATGAAGAGTGATACCTGCTTCTGTTACCACTAGCATATTGAGTAATGTCTTAATGCTGACTGAACTGGTTGTTAAAAATGGCTCATGCACAGTTTCCTGACGCAGTTTCATGCTGTCTGCTTAGTTTTGCTGCATCTAAAAAGCCAAAAGCCTGCAATCTTGTGACCTCTACTTTGTGGATTTAAGTAAATCACAGTATGTTTTTTGCCTAACCCTCCACACATCTAATACTGCTCTAGATACCTTCTTTCTCAGAGAAATTTTAGGATACATTGGTTGTTTGCAAGGTCTTCTGAAGGTGAAAGAAATTCCAAAACAGAATCAATATTGGCTTTAAAAAGAGGAGAAAGGCAGAGCATTTTGGATTTGGTTCAAACATTTCGTGATGCCTGGGGGAGTAGGAGAGGGAAGTTTTTTTTTGTGATAACCCACCAAAAATTTTATTCCCTTCCTCAGCCTTACCCCTCCCATTATCTGGTGTGTGGGAGGGGGTTTGTTTTGTTTTTGTTTTTTTGATGATGAAGTGGAAAAAAGTTGTATTCATCCTGCGAACTTTGCATGCCTCTTTAGAGCAGCATTATATTTCTGTACTGTGTGGACCATCATGGGAAGGTTGAGATAAGAGAAGATGGCTGCAGTTTCTTGCAGTTTAACTGCACTATCAATTGTTGAAATGTGATTTTGTGTAGAGCTCAGATTGTGTTGGCACTGGAGGCTAATGCTTATAAAAGCTAGCACAGTGGGCCAACATGGAGCAAAGTGTTCCATGTTAAACTAAATAGTTCAAGAAAAAAGGAGTAAGGAAAGCAAACCTTGCAATGTTTATCACCTGTCCATCAACCTTTTGGAGAAGAAAGAAGGTGAAATTTTTGTCTTTATTAGCTGGACTGATAAAGCTTTGTTTCAGACAGGTTTATTTTGAAGGTTGATACCAGTGTCTGGATTGTGGAGAAGTTGCTGGACTTTTCTTTGGCACATTCTTTAGCCAGTGTTGATTGCCAGTTGAGGGGCAGCATAAAACTGCTGACAAAAGTTGTGTGGTGTCAGTTGGCAGCCAAGGGATATTCCACATTCTCCCTCCATTCAGTTCTATCTGTGAACACTAAAGTGCTTTTGTTTTACCTGGCATGATGAAAGAAGTCTCTGATCTCTTTGTATCTGGAATTAACTGAAATTCATATAATTCCTTGGTTAATAAAAATACCCTGTCTTCCACATACCTCATGAACCAGCTTCATCAGTTATATTGCAGCATTTAAGGTAATTGTCCCTGCATAAGATTTAAGTGAAAAATAATGTCCGAGAAAGCTAACTAGTTTCAACCTGCATGTGAAACAAATATTTCATTTAGCTTCTGGTAAAAATAAATTTTGATTTAAAAAAAGATGTATAAAAACTAGAATTTTGGTGAATAAGCTAAACAGTTTTGCTTCCAGCAACTCATGAATAGATCTCATCTGGTGGAGGTATTTTTGATACTGCATCTGTTGTGCAGAGAATTGATGCTCTTGGGTTCTACTTTACAGGGAGGCTGTGTTCTTGTGAAGTTGCCAAGGCCTTGCTGAAGTCAGCTCTGGACTGTTGTTGGTTTATTCTGGTTCAGTACCCAGAGTGTTGCTCCACCTAGACTCTGAAATCTCAGTTGGGAAGTCTACAACAGAACAGCATCTCTCAATGAAGTTTCTAGGAAAAATACCCACTGTGCTCTTCAACATGAAATCCCCATCCCAACAAGAGTCTAAGAAGATCCACACATTTCAGGGTATATACTCTGTATGTAAAGTTGGCTAGGGAGACTTTTGCAATAACTTCCCCCTTTCTGTGTAACTGTTATTGAAGGGGAGTTTTATGTAGAAGAAAAATTCTGATCAGAGAGGAAACAAAGATGCATGCATATATGTAGAATATCGAATGTCTGAATTGTTAGAGCACTCATTCAGGATGTAGATGACTTGTTTTCAGGTCATCTTGTTGAGCCTACTGAACACAGTAGGTGTTCAGGCCCGCATTGTTGTCCTTGCCATCAGACTTCAAAAGAGTCTGATTTTAAAATGAAATAATTAATTAATTGTTGGAAATTCTTGACATTTTTGTAGGACTGAAAAAGAGGAACAGTACAGATGTGGAAGAATTTGCTAGTAGTAACTGTGTTCAGAGAACCTGCATGGCTCTAACTAGCTTGAAGTGTTGCTTTTGTAGTTCGTCATAATTATCCTTATTAGAAACTAAAATGTAATTACTCTGGGTAAACACTGAAAGTGGGGCTCTTCCTCTGAAAGCAGCCCAAGTTTGCCCTTTCCTGCTCCTGGAGTTGTACCCAGTTTGATACTGAATTTGGAGCAGGATCCACTGCAGATTGGATGGGGCTGTAGGGCAGTGATGAGAACGCAGCTCCTCCGCTGCCGTGTGAGCGGGAGCACGCCCCGCCTGGGCAGCCACTGCAGGAGGAAGAGCACGTTCACTTTACTTCCCCCTGCTTCCCTGCAGGGTTGGATCTACCACAGTTAGATGTGGTAACAAGGGTGAAAGGGAAGGGTCTAAAGGCAAAGGCCTTCGTTTGGCTTGCATTTAAACCCTTTCATAGAGAGACATCATGCATGTCTTAAAACACTTGTGTGATCTGTCCGCTTTTCACTGCCTGTGAAATTTAGACCGAAACCAGTGTTGCCGCCAATTCTGTTGCTCAGCTGATCAGTTTTCCAGTTTTCCCATGCATGACTAGATATAATGGGGTTTGTGTACTGCGTCAAGAGGAGCTGACACTTGTCAATTCACCATTTCTATGTGACATGTGTTCTGCTTCCCTTATTGTTGAGTATGTGTATAGCAAAGATCTTATCAAATTCCCTTTTAGTACTGCTTAAGCTTCTAAAAATGTGGCATGAATTTGCAGCATGAAGAAGTGGTGCCACTGCAGGCATGATGGGATGACTGTAAATGGGGAAGCAGACCTGATTAATACTTCTAGAATTGTTATGTTTTTATATTTCAGTCCGTGTGGGGAATATTACTTCCTATAACAAAATCTCTCTACACTTAGCCCACAGTAATATAAGCATGTAGATAAAATTTGAGTTATTCACAACATAAGAATGTTTGTTAGATACGAATAATTTGATTAGTTGTAGAAAATTGAGGTCATGTACTGTTGTGCAGAATTGAATATGACTAAAACCAGTTTCTGTTCCCAAGACTTTTGCTTTTTTGCTGTTATGCTGTATTTTCCATAAATACCATTCCTTTTCCATGCAGCACTTAACCTGCTGTGATCTGTTCTTCATAAACAACAGGCACTAGTGGGTAATCTGCACACTAGTGGTAATCTTTTGCTGCCTAGTGCCATTGGGCTTGTTGCCATGGGCTGAGGGAGACTTGCATTCTTCATAGTTTTCCCCCAAGCAGTTTTTCAGAAAAGGTTGCTGAGATTTTAAATAGGATCTGTTTCAGACGGATTAATATGAACATGAATAATGTTAATCCTGCCTTGGGGGTGTAGTTTTGTGGAACTTTGTGGTATGTCTTGCTATTTGCTGCCACCTTCCACTGTCTACTTGTTTCTTTTCAACACAAGTGTGCATACAAGTGTCTGAGGGCAAAGTCTCCTTGAAGAGTTTGAGTTTAGGGTTCTTAAAATCTGGTTCCTGGTGCAGTTATGATGCAGCACTGAGATTTCTCTTGAAGTGAGTGCATCAGTCAAACCTGTGGTCTTACGACAGGATCAGTGAGGGAGTGACTATCAGAGCAGTTCTGCATTGTCAGAAAGCTTCCAGAGCATTCCCACATCTCGTCATACAAGTCTGCTTGGAAAGAGTTATCTATGTTATGGTCCATACCAGTAGTTTCACTCCACAATATGCTAATGCACATAAAAAGTTCTGTTTTCTCACATATTCCACAAACAGCCCTTTCTAAGGATATGTGGAACCCTTTCAGCCTTCAGTGTGACTTCATGATCCAAGTGTGCTCCTCTGTATTGGCTAGTGTAGCATGATGTTGGGCAGATTTACAAACTCACCTCTTAATGCAGCAAGTAGACATGTCCTTCATTCCCAGGATGCTGTCTGTTATGCCATTATTCAGTGCTCAGATTCCAGCAATACTAAGCTTTCAATGTCACCTCTCCTTTCAGAAGAACAGTGTATCTTGCTAGATTGAAAAAAAACTATAAAGCATCTGGTTTTTAAATTGTACATAGTTCTGGCTTTTTTTTTTTTAATTAAAAAACACCCCTTGTATAAAAGATGGAAACTGTAGCTTTCTGTGAGTACTGCTCTGCAGGTTTGCTACTTAAACATTTGCTTTCTTCCTGTGGCTTTCATTGTGTTTCTCATTTGTATGTTGTGCTAAAGATAAACCATGAGTGGGTAAGGAGGTAAGAACTTTGGTTATTTATGGTGTTTCTTCAAAGAAGTACCAGTGAGATAGCAAAGAACAGGTTCTTAAAGTGGGACTGGACATACTTAAGGTCATTCTTAGCTTCAAAGTGTCACATTCTGTGTCAGAAGCAGAAAGCCTCTCTTGGGCACCCTTTTCCTGAACTAAAAATAATGTACGTGTCAGCATGTGTGATGGGAATGCCCTTGATCATGACTTAGATTCTTTTACTTCAGATCATTTCTTTCCCTGGTTATATGAATAGTGAAATTCCTGTGGAGCAAGCATTTCTTGAGTGGTGTGTAGACATGAGGGAGGTAGGTGCTGCATAAATCCCTGGTGGGAATATTTGCACACCACCATTTGTGAAGAATTAAATATGAGTGGAGAGCGGAAAAAGTGACAAAAATTGTTTAAGGGGCTGTAGTCCCAAAGAGGCTTAAACACAGCATGTAGATTGATTCATAGCTCCCCTAAAACTGCCTATAAAGGTAAGGTGGGCTTCTGACAATAATCAGCTGACTCTTAATGTAGCAAAAACAATGACAAGATGCATGGTCTAAGCATTACATCAAGACATGTGAACCAGAATAGAGGCATCACCATGTAGAGTTAAGGTAAATAGCCATCAGGCCAGTGTGCCTCTTGTGTACCACTAGCTTGGGTTCTGGGAGACTTTCTAGCTGAGCCTCAATGGCTTGAGCAAAGGAAAGACTTGATTAAAGAATTGCTGTGTAACACTGGCTTCTGCTCCCTGGGTCAGACTAGATGACCTGCTGGCTTGGAGCTATTTATTTAGCTGTTTTTGCAGTGTTTACAAGGAGCACCTGGATGCACCCAGGATTTGGAGCGTTGCCTGGTGCTGTGAGTGTAGTCAGTAACTCTGTTACCTGCCCTTAGTCTCAGCAGTGCCATTTAAAAACTGTATGTGTTTTTTCTTTTCCCATAGAAATATAGCTTTCAATACAGAATGAATGTTCTTCCCTTCTCATCTTTGCCTTCCATTGTGGAAGGAGCCAGGAAATGTTTGTTTGATCTGTGATGAGATAGGAATGGGTTGCTAAAATTTTTGTCTGTCTAGCAGTGAGAGGCTAGTCTGAGTGTTGCTGTTCCTGTGGTTGTCCAAGGTGCTTTCAAGCCTCTTACAGGAAACTGCCTTTTTCTGTAGCTCCATGGAAACTGGTTTCAGCCATCACAGAATTGATGCTTTGCCTCTGTTCTCTGTCATATGTGTATACAACTTCTCTCTCACTTCCACTTTCTATTTGAGCAACATCCTCTTGATCCTCATTTGTCAAATAGTTATAGCTGTTTGCTTGTTTAGAAGCTTTTCTTGGGAATCTGGTTCTGGCATTGCCAGTGAGATACTGAAGAAACCCAAAGAATGGCTTCTTTTTCCCCTGAGGAATGTAAGAGGCAGAGTCATTGCCTAGAGATTACTGTTTTAATGTTTACATATTGTAAGGAATTTTATGAGAGCAGGGATTTAATCATATGGCCAGTATATTTGCTGCTGTTTGATTTCACACATTGTAATGGCAGGGTGGAATAGAGGAGCTGCTGCTACACTTTTAATTTGGGGATTGGTGATATGGAGCAATTTTTCTCGGGTTTGTCCCTCTTGCTTTTCATCCTTCAGTTGAGACACAGGTAAGATGTCCTATCTCTCCATGAAAAACAGGAACAGTGTCCTTCTGCATGAGCAGGGATTTGGCTGCTTGCAGTGCTTTAAAATACAATTAGATTTTTTTAAAATGTATATGTTGATGGAGAATCTGTTGAAGACCTCAAATGATTTGCATTTAGGTTTTGTCTGATTTCCTATTATGTAACTTCCAATGTTCAGCTGTTGGATATGTGTATATTAATCTGAGATACCAAATTCTGTCATGTGCCTTTCCAGCAGTAACAGGCTTTCTGTAGCTGCAGCTTGGTTAACAATCAAGTCTATTAAGTATATAAGATTTTATTTCCTCTGCCTCAATGGTTAGCTTTAGAAGACTGAGAGCCAAAAAAGTCAACCACTCTTTTTCTAACATGTGTTTTGAGAGTCAAAATCAACTCAATAACTGAAGATTAGATCTGTGCAGTAAACATTTGTCGTGCTTGCATACTTACTCTTCTGATGATAAGTGTTTAAAAGTCTCACTACTTTGGGAGTAGGATGAGAATGAGATTGAATTTTGGGTTGACAGTTGAAATTTTATGTAGAAATAAAAGCTGAAACATAAGATAAATGGAAAATTTTAAAGTTAACCCCCACATTTTGGATATTCATTACCATAGGTGCTCTGAAATAGTTGACATTTTATGTTTGTTTGCACACAGTGCTTAGAAAGGGTACTGGATCAACTATTGCCTTTACACTTTTTTTCAGTGTCATAGTAGTCCTGTGTAAGTGATGAAAGCGTAGACCTTCCCTCCCAGCCTTTAAGCTGCAAACTGTAGGCTGAAGGCCACTGTTGTTGTGACTCTAAATTGTACTGAGACCTAGTCATGTATCGTGGTGAAAGGTAGCTTGTCTGTGAAGACATTCAGGAAAAACAACTGCACTGATTCTTGAGATTTCTGAAGTGCCCATTCTTCATGGGTGGCTGTCTGGCCTTTAGGATAATGGCTGAGATATATTTGCAGTTGTTACCTGTAGAAGGGAAGTCCTTTGGTACTGCAGTAAAACATGTGGTTGTGGCTGATGGGAAAGTGCTGAGTGCTATCAGTCTCAGATTTCTTTTTCTTACTTTTTTTAATGGCAATTTCTTCCTTTTTTAATGGCAACATGGAGAAGAAAAGGTCATGGGATACCAATCCAAGGAAGACTAGCATTTATTAGCCTAATTATTTACAAAATTACTTCGCTTTTTTATGGGTGTTATGTACTTGGCTTGCATAAGTGAGTGTATGTAATTTGTATTTCTCTACTGAGGTGAGTTACACAACATACTCTTCATTGATGCCTCTATCCTGAATTTGTGTCAATACATTTTTTTTGACTCCTCTGCCATGTACTTTGTTATTTTTCTCAAGGCTTGTCTAAAGGACTAACAAGTGACTAATAACTGAGTTTTTAAAATGATGTGTAGACTGCATTTTTTTATATAACATAAAATGGAATGGTCTTACCTTACAAATTTGAGACATTTAGCTCTATCCCTTGGTAGGATTTTTACAATTGATGTTCAGATGTAAATACAGCTTCTTGTGCTGTTGGGAACGCAGGCTTGTGTGTGTGTGATCAGCAAAGATAAACTCTAAATACAAACCTGAGCAGTTCCATCACATTTTTTTTTTTGAGTGTTCAGTTGATTACATTGAGCAATAACAAATATTTTCTAACTTGATTATTGCTTATTATAGTCATAATACTTTTGAGTAGTTTGCAATCAATATTGTGATCTATTGAGAGAAGAAAAATGAAACTGCAAATAGCAGTGACAGTGACTGCAGTAACATGGGTACATGAGATTACTGTTGATTTTGGCTACTAAAAGTAAATGCTTGAGGCAAAATGATTGATTTGCACTTTAGTAAAACCCAAGATAAACAAGTAAAACCCAAGATAAACACAACGTACTGTGTTATAATTGCTCTTGGATCATGTTTTATGTGATATTCAAAGCCTTT
>VZUA01056538.1:31761-65164 GCA_013401035.1 Horornis vulcanius
AAAAAGGAATGAGAAATGTATAGAAATTATTTGTTTGTTTTCATGTTTAACAGATTATCAATGGATTTTACATGCAAGCCTCAACCTCTCCTTTTACATCCTTTCATATTTTTCTACAAAAAAAATATTTAAATTTTTTGAGTCGCATTTTCTGAACTCCCTCCCATCCAAAATTTTCCTTCATTGTTGCTTCACCTAAAAAACACAAACTGGTCATTTATGCTCTTCTTACTAATCTTTGCCTTATTTAACTGTTTGCTAACTTTGCCTTTGCCTTGCCTATGACCCCAGCATTGCCTTCAAGCTTTATTTTCGTGTCTTGAACCTTGCTGAAGGTTTCCCCAGTAAGAGACATTTTCTTCTGTATTTTCCACTTCATTTCACGCCCCAGTCTATCTCTCAGCAGCCTGTGGAGGAAAAGCTTTCCCCACTCCTGTGGAATGAGGGGACANTCTGTTACCTAATTTGTCACAAATCAACTGGGTTGACAAACAAGAGGGAAGGGATAACCCTGCCCTCGGAGCTGCTCAGTGATCCTGAGTTAGAAGGTATCAGATCCACTGTTTTCTCCTAAAATTATGATTTCATTTTTAACCTGTTCCTTCTTGTTTGGAATGTCAGGACTTCCTCCTAGCTATAGCATTGGTAATGAAGTTTTCCAGCTGTTAAATGGCTGCTCATCCCATGCTGATGTACCAATAAAGCTTCCTAAAACCCTCTTGATTACTCAAATATTCAGTTACTGAAGAGCTGAAAATAGCTTAGGTGCCCTCTGAAACCTCCTTTTATCTGCACATTTGTTTTCTCCTGTCTCTGTCCAAAAACTGATATTACAGTGGTTTCTTTTTCCTTCTCTGGTCTGCTCCCAGAAGGAAAATTTGCTAAATTAGAGCTATCGAGTGTTTTACAATCTGGATCCTTTTTTGGGCTAGAAAATCCCAGATTGCAGGGGTTTGTCACAAGTACAAAAGTTGGTGACATTTTATTGCAGTAAGATGAAATTTTCTTACTGTCAGACATTTTGAAGCCGTGTTGTGCCTTCAGTACAGAATTTCCTGTATCATCCGTGGTGTCAGTTGCATTTGCTAATCTGACTGGATCACTCTACAAATCTAAAAGATTATTTGTGATTCTCTTACAAAGATGGTGTGAATGTTGTGCCTGAAATCACTCCTGGTTTGACTTTTGTTTTTGCTTTTAAGAATCCTTTAACAAAAAAAAAGGTATTTCCCAATCCCCACAAACTCTTCACTCAATATTACTGAAGTAATTTAAGGCAGTTGTAATAATATTGCCCCAAAACTGACAGGAATGAACATAAATATTACAGTGGGGTTTGGATCAAGCCCCTCTTTCAGTACTGCCCAAACTTATTCCATAATCAATGTGCTAAAACCCACAAACTCAAACATGTACAGATGCTGGATAAAGCTGAATCTGCTACTTTCAGCCAGATGATGCAGGAATAAAACCTCATTGTTTCACAGAAACAGTCCTTTAAACACTGCTCATTTTTCCTCTCACACTGAAGCCTTAACCAGTATGGTATTACTCTTTAAATTCTCTGTCTTTTGTGAAATTCCTCTTTGCTGCTGTTTATTTTAAACCCAACTTTAACAAGCTGCTCATCCTGAACATCACTGGTATTTATTTCCAAACAGAAATGCAGGTTTATTTAGTGTTACTGTGCACATCTGCAAAGCAGCAAAACTTTTTGCTTTGTTCTCAGAGGCAACATAAGCTTTCAGGGAAGGTAAAAATAAGCAGGAGAAAGGAGATTAAATTCATTGTGCTTCTAAATGTACTTGGACAAATATCAAATGTAAAATATCTGCCTATAATAAAAAAGTTGGTTAAATTCCATTCTATAAAAATGTACTTATTTGTAAAACAGTGTCAGTTAAGGAGTCTTTTTGTGAAATGACACAGCTCAAGAATGTTTGGACAATGCTCTCAGGCACAGGGTGGGATTTTTGGGGTGTCTGTGTAGGGCCAGGGTTTGGACTCAATGATCCTTGTGGGATCCAAAGCAGGATATTCTGTGATTCCATGATCCCAGTGGGTTGTGAGTCACTCCCTGCTTCCCACTGGATAATGCTGTCTCCAGATCTGTCTCTCATTTTCAGCTGACTACCAGATCTGGTCAGGAAATAGAGGATATTTTACCCTTTACCATGTAGGTCTCACAATGAAAAAGTCTTTCAGTGGGTCCAATATCAAAATCTGGAATTTCCTGTGTGGACACACAAGTTGTTGATTTGTGTCCCAATAAAAAGAGCAGGAATATCAGGCTTAGAAAAACTCCTAAAAAATCCTTAATCTCAAAAAAAAGTATTTCTGAGCCTAAAAATATATATTCCTTAAAAATATGGAAATTCAGAAAAGAAGAGATTTCAGCCAGCTTGAACTCTCCTGTGAAATGACTTAATGCTGGTCCCACAAGATGATTTGATTTAACCAGTGTGGGTTTCACGACCCACAGTCCTGTAAACACACCTTGATCACATTTTGACAGTGTTACTGCTCATGAAAGCAGAATGGAAAGGTAGCAGGAGGAAAAGTGTCACTGCACCTTCCAGCTCTTCCTTGGTGTCCCCAAACTCCTGGACATCGTTGCCCCTTGGCAGCAGGAACTGGCTCTGACCTCGGTGGAATTTCTTTAAGAAAGGTTTGGACAAGGAATTCTTAAATATAAAATCATTCAGGCAGTGATAAACTCACACTAGATCTTAAAAGACTGAGAAATCAGCAATATCAGCACGAAATAACCCTACAGTTACAGTTCTGCTTCTCCATCTCTATTCATGAGTAGGTGGTAACTGAATATCTGCAATTCTTTGTGTTCAGTGAAGAAAAGGACTCAAACTTCCAATGATTTTTTTTTTTTCAATAATCTCTATTTAAGTATAAAAAAATTCATTTAAGTGCTGAATTTAAGACCTGAAGCTCAAAAACTTGTTTAAATATGGTTGGATAAAGTTTTGCTTGATGAGGCTGCGATTTGGCCTCGTGCAAATACAAATATAGTTGAAAGAGAGAGATCATCAAAAAAAGAAGGCATTTTTTTATTTCCTGTGCAATGAACACAAATTCCACACGGCAATGAAATAGGTCATGAAAAGAATGCAGAATGAATGCAACTTATTTCTAGAGCCCTAACTCTAAATTAATATCATTTCAGTTAAAGGAGAATTTTTCACTCACTTTCCCCTCATTTCCCCTGTTCGTAGATGAGTTGATATTTATAAGACAGCTTTGAAATTATTTTAATGATTCAAGATTGTATCCAAACAGCCTTTGCAAGAATTTTACCATGAAGTGGGCACTGCCTGCTGCATTTGGGGGATGAGGTGGAAGGAGGAGATCAAAGCTGAGCTTTAATTATTCCAAGGAATGCTGTTTGTGCATATTTTCCTTTTGCCTTTGAAGAAAAGCAGCAAAGGGTGATTTTCAGGAGCCTGAATTTCTGCTGCTCCTGCTAGTTCAGTAAATAGTAGGAATTCAAAAGAAAAACCAGAACTTGTCATTTACCCTTTCAGCCTCTTCACAAAATTAAGGTTTCCTGGAACCTAGATGAAATTCAAAAACTTCTGATTTTAGTAATTTTTTTTTCCTGCTACAATGATAAAAGAGTCTGATCTGAGGCAATATAAGCTCATTGGAAGGGACTGAGGGATTCACTCCTGCAGCCTGGCTGAATTATTAACACACCCTTCCAAATCTCCAGGAGGAGTTCTGAGACTCCTGTGTGGAAAATATCAATGTTTGCTGCATTTTAAATGCCCTGTTAGGCAGAGAGGAAGCTGAAAGAAAAGCAAAAAAGAAATAACAAAAGTTTGATGTCTACCTACAGAATTCCAAGGCCCATTCCTGTGGAAAGCTCCTGCAAGGGATGCACAGCTCTGGCAAGGATTTCATTCAGGAGCAATCCTGGCTATTAATGTTCCTATTTTCAGGAGAAAGAATTTCACTTATGGTTAAAATTTTTATACGAGATCCTGGTCACCTGACTCTTTTTGTTATCACCTGTGAGAGGGGCAGATGGGAAGGGTGTGTTGGCATCCAAGAGAAAACAGCAAATTGGTTTTTATGCATCACAAAGTGCATAAAAAAGACAAGAATATCTTGAAAATAAATATATATACTTACTGGAGGAGTGGATATAAAATTTAGAGTATAAATGGCCTTAGAGGAAAGAAAGAATTAGACACACAATGTTAAAAGCAGTATGAAATACACTTTTAAGACACACCAAACTATTAAAACTTGGATTCATAGTAAAAAACAGTGTCTGACACTGCTTTTATTACTTTTACCTGGAGAAAAAAATCAAAACAAAATGCTGAGTATTTTAAATATGCACAGACAGCTGGTTGCATTTTCTTGCCCAGAACAGTGACTGCAATGATAACAGGGTGGTTCAAACTGAAAAAACACAAAGGCTCAGACTCAGACAGTTCTATCCTACATTTAATCAGGGCTTGTTTTGTGTGTGGGGGTGAGGATGGTGGTGCCAGTTTTCTTTCTCAGATACCCTGATTTAATCAAAACAACCTAAAATAATTCATTATGAGCAGCTTTCAGCAGGAAAAATCAAGAGATGAAGGTGGGGTTAAGCTTGGATGGAGTTAGGACAAAATGAACACCTCTTGGTGAAGCCCTGGATAATTTAGACCACCTTCTAAAAGGGTTGAGCCTGTAGAATTCCCTTCCCCTGGCCTGAGGTGTCTGCAATGGAGGCCAGACTGCCTTACATAAAAAGATGCCTCTTAGCTCATGATTCATGCAGCATATTTAAATTCCTGCCTTTGCAGGGATGAATCAGGCCCCGAGTCTCAGTGACTCCCTTGATGACATCTGCAAAGGGAACCTGGGCTGGATAACTCAGATACTGACACGTGAAGTTAACCCAACCATCCATCCTATGGGTTTGGAATGGAATTGCCAGCTAAAGGTTTGTTTGAATATTCATTCAGCCTTCTGCTTTGCAAATTCCCCTCCTAACTCCACAAGTAATCTCTTTCCAGTTATTTATGAGGAATTGAACACACCAGCTGCTGCAATGCCTTGTTCAGGAGGTGAGCACCAAGTCCAACAGGAGCCAGCAGCGCATCCTTGGAGCTCTGCCCCTGGCCTGAATCAGGGAAAGGGATGCCAGCAGGTCAAGGGTCATGATGTTTCCCCTCTAGTGAGGACATCTCTGTAGTTTTGTGTTGAGTTCTGGGCTCCCCAGAGAAAGAGACACATGGACATCCTGCAGTGACACCATTTAAGGGTCACAAAAGTGATTAAGGGACTGGAGCACCTCTCCTTTGAGGAGAGAATGAGAGTTGGGCCTGTTTGGCCTGGAGAAGGCTCAGAGGGGATTTATTGCTGTGTAAAACTACCTGAGAACAAATCCAGGCTCTGTTCAGTGGCTTGAGACCAGAGGCTATGGGACCAAACTGGGACACAGGAGGTTCCCTCTGAACCTCAGGGAACACATTTTCACTGTGAGGGTGATGGAACACTGGAATAGATTGCCCTGGGAGTTTGTGGAGTGTCCCTCTTTGGAAATATTTAAAACCTGTCTGCTGCAGCTCTGGGTAATGTCCTGGGTGCTCCTGTTTGAGCAGGGGAGTTGGACCTTCAGATTTCATTTCCATCATCATCCATTATTTTGTGGCTGTGTAAAAGGGGAATAATGGGAAATCAGCTAAATCCTCCCTTTAGGATCAGAATTTAAAACTGAATTTGTCAAGCTGATGGAAAAACTGACGTCACAGGGAACTGGAGGCAGCAGAAATGTACCATGGCAGCCTGGCTTCCAAGCCCCTCCGAAATTTGTAACCCAGGCAAAACATCAAGTGGGGTCTGAAAGAGAAGCTGGCCAGGCCAGGTGGGCTCAGCACATGAGCAAATCACTTTGAGCTGTGTCTTAGGTTGCAATGCAAGGTGTAACCAAAAGTTTGGATTCTATCACCATCTGCTCAAACCAGGTGTGTCAGTGTTCTTTATCCCTTCCAGGACCCAGCCTCCCTCCAGGGGATCTCTGCTGTTCAGGGGCCAGCCAGGCTCACTGCAGGGCTCAGACAATTCCATCATCCCATGGGCAGAGGCTCCACCCAGGGCAGCAGCCCAGCATTCCTGCCTGGATCCAAGCTGGCATTCAGAGCAGCAGCACAGCCTGTGTGCACGGCATTCCCAGAGGAAGAGCAGAGCCAGCTCAGCACCACTGGAGCTTCAGAGGAAACTGCCCCCTGCTGCAGGATCATTGCTGCACCAGAGCCACATCTGTCACTGCAGGAGGGCTGGATTGGGCTGCTCCAACACCCTGACCAACAACAGGGTGTCAGGCTGTGCTCTGACCCTGTCAGGGTTTTCTTTTTGTTTGTTTGGGTTTTTTTGTACTTCTAAATTTTTATTTTTATTTTCCTAGTAAAGAACTGTTATTCCTATTCCCATATCTTTGCCTGAGAGCTCCTTAATTTCAAAATTATAATAATTGGAGGGAAGGGTTTTACATTCTCCATTCCAAGGGAGGCCCCTGCCTTCCTTTGCAGACACATGTCTTTCCAAAGCAGGACAAGCTGCTACACCAACCTTGAGACATGACATGGTGCTGTGAAATTCCCCGGGATCGTGGTGGGGATTCCTTAAAATTTTGGGAAGTTAGTAATCATGGAAAAGGTAGTGAGACCTAAAGAGAAGACAAAGTTTCCTCAGTTCTCAGCCTCAGCTCCAGCACTTTACCTCTTGGACTTTTCTCTTTACTCTGGAATTCTCTTTCCATGGAAAAAGAAGATGAAGGAATCTCACGGCTGTGCTAAGGCTGTCGAAAGTACATCCTCTCTTGGAGGTCCCCACTGCTGAGCCTTTATTCACATTTACCTGGGACCAATAAACTCACATTTATCACATTTATCTTCACAGGAAAATGTCTCTACTGATGAAAGTCACCACTTGTTAAGAATTTAGAATCAATTTGAATTCTTTACAGGGAATTAGGATTCTCCTAAGGCAGAAAAATTTAATCAGGAAAAAAAAAATCTGGATTTTTTTCAGCTCGTTTTGCGCTGAAATTCTCTGAATCCCTTTGTCTTATTCCAAGCAGATGTCCTCTTCCACTGCTCATAACTTTTTCTTTTTTTTTCCCAAAGGTAATAAGAATAAAAAAGTAACTCTATTTTGAATTTTTAAAAATTACCTATATTTCCAGTTCTTGTCCTGCACACCACCAGATTTTTAAACATTTCTTTCCCCAGACAAAGGCGAAGTCCTGAGATGGTAACACAAGACTTGTGTACGTAGGTCTGAGCTAGGCAAGGCTTGATTTACCTTTTGTTTAGAAAAATCTAAAAAAAAATCTGCCTGAAAAATCAGAGCATAGAATTTAAATACAGGGCAGAAGAGTTACTGGAAGTGCACAAGGTCACAGTCTGTTAAGTGGAAATATTCCCCTTGTTTTGAGGATTTTAGGTCTGAAGCCAAATGAAATTAATCAAGTTCAAGTTATGTACTTGTTTTGCTTCAGGAAAAAAAAAAAAAACTATAAAAAAAATCTTTATAAATAAGCTATTGGTTTTTCTTTCACCAACCAGCTGACACACATGAAAGGCTGCATTTCTTGTCATCTAATTGCAGCACATCAGAGATAATGAAACATTTTTGAGAATTGATCCATAATTCTGCTCATGTCTTATGAAGCTGTTTCATAAAAGGCAAAAATAACCCACTCATAAAAATAAAAGAGGAATGACAATGTCTGAGGGGCATTAAATGGAAAAAAAAAAAAAAGAAAGAAGGGCAATGGGGATGGATAATTGAGGACCTTTGTACAAATGATGGACAATATTTTTAATGCACAAAGAAGAGTCTTATTAGAAATAAACTAAAGGATTTTTATTTTTTTAATTTCACCTCTACAAAACAGCCGTGTGTCTGAGGGTCAGTATCAATGTTTCTTTTCAACTTTGCAGCTCTTGATGGTAAAGATTTCACCTGTTCCTGGCTTGTCAGCAGGGAATTGTCTTGGAGAGGCTTGGAGCACGAATCAAAGCATGGCCAGAGGATGGGACAAGGGATTGCTCAGGGCACTGCTGCATTGCCACCAGCTCTGGCTTTGTTCCTGTCACCCAGGAGGGAGCTGTGTGCAGGGGAAGCTGAATGGGACATGAACAGCAGAGAGCAGAGTGAAGGAGTCCTTCTCCAATTAATTAATTCATCCTTGGATGTAGCCCTATGCACCCTGCTAATAAAATCAGCATAGTCACAGTATCTCCAGAAATAAAATTTGAAAAGAAAGCAAACCAGGGGTACTGTGTGTGTATTTAAGTAGCTGCCTTCCCTCTCAGTGAGGTGCCTGAAATCTGGTTTAATTTCAGGTTTGTTCATATTAACCACTAAGGATGCTCAATCAGATTTTCACAGTGGTGCCAGTGCTTAAGTGAAAAGTGAAAACTGCCAGAATGCTCCTCTTGCTGTTTGTTTCTAATGGAGAGTGAGGAAGCACCATCTGCTTTCTACTATTTTCAGGCACTGCTTGATAGTGAAAAGGCTGTGTCAGCACACAGACCTTGAAGCCTAAGGGATGAGGGTGCTGGAGCTCTGCCTGGGTACTGCCTCCTGAAAAATCAGGGTCTTCTGCATCAACAAGTTGAGCACATGGAGACATAAAATTGTCTGTCACAGATTTGGACCTCCTTCAAAACATGCTCAACTTGGCCACTGAGTGTTGTCTGTGACGAGCCAGGAAAAACCAATTTCTCCTGGGCGGGGGATTGATGCCAAAATTATTATGTGGTGTATATTTACTGAAGAAACCTTTCAGAATACTCTTTTCATATTAACTCAGGCAGTAATTTTCAGCTGTGTCTGTGCCAATGCATTTCACCATAACGTGACCCCCAGGTAAGTGACACGCTCTCACCTGTACTATTCAATTCCCTTGGCGTTCAGGCAGAGGGATTGTACTCAAACTGTTCTTTGAGTCCCTGGACAAGTCTAAAGACTGAACTGTGCCAGGAGCCCCAAATAACCCTGGCCCAATGGGGAGCAAAGACAGTTACAGCAATTTACCACATCCATCCTGGGTTTCAGTGCTTGGATGCTTTCCTTTGATAACACAGGTACTGCTTATTCTCTGTAATTTCCACTGCTGGTTATTTATATGAAAAATTTCCACTTAAAACAAGATTTTTTTGTGTTGTTCCCCAAGCCCATGATCTTCATCTCTGATCCCACTCCTCGTTGTTCCATTATCCATTAACCTTTCTTGGGGGTATCTGTGGTGACTCTCCAGTCCCACACCATACTGAACATGCCTCTGAAAATGCATCTTCAGGAACAGTGCTTAGTGTGGCAAAATATTTAGTGAAGCAGTTAATTACTGATTGCTCCAAGGCTGATCCCTTTGGACAATGACTCTATTTGCTAATTCTCCTTTCATAATAATCAATTTCAATCAACCCTTTCCTTAGTTCATACACTGCCTGCAGATGTCCCAACAACAAACTGACTTGTCATTTTTCCTAACAGCAAAACTCACCCCTGAGTTTTTCCTCACTCCAATCAGGATTCTCTGCAGCCACAAACTGTGCCTTTGCCATTGGCACAGCTCTAAGGACCCGATGGTGCAATTAATGATTATTTTTCCTAATAATCCCTCTCCAAACAATCTGTGTGCTTCCCCCTGCTGACACCTTTCCCTCCCAATAATCCCATTTTCATGCCTCTAGTCCTGATCCTGTGTGAGCTCCACATTGTCCTTGCTCCACGGTATTACACATTTTCTTATTTGTTCACATGTAGATATTTCTCTAGATGCCATGGCAGGAAGGGAGTCAACAAAATCAGGACAAGACATGAAAAAACAAGTAGAGTTATGGCAGTTCCACTATTTAGGAGTTCAGATGTTCAAAACAGTTTCAGAGTTACAGGTAAAGACCAGGATGAAAAAAAAATGCTCTCCTAGGGCTTTCAAAGCTACTTAAATGGGATGTAAACACTTAAGCTCCTCTTCTGAATCACTTTAGTTTGACTTGAGAAGTGCTTGGGAACTTGGGATAGATGGATTAAATTCTTAGGGAACTCCTTTGACAGAAGATCAGAACTGAAGAAATTCTTCCCTGTGAGGGTGGGGAGGCCCTGGCACAGGATGCCCAGAGAAGCTGTGGCTGCCCCTGGATCCCTGGAAGTGTCCAAGGCCAGGCTGGACAGGGCTTGGAGCAGCCTGGGACAGTGGGAGGTGTCCCTGCCCATGGCTGGGGTGGAACTGGGTGATTTTAGGACCCCTTCCAACCCAACCCATTCTGTGAACCTTCAAGCTGTAACTTCACTCATCTCAGGGTTAGTCATTGAGTCTAACCTCATGAACAAACTCCTTCACAACCAGTGGAAAGACACAGATTTCCCTTTAGATATTAATTTTGTTATAGCATGATTTTGAAAAAATCTGTCCCTCCCTCAGATTTCAAAGGGAGTTTACATGACTGGCTTAATTTCCAATAGCTAAAATCAGATGGGATGAATCCTGTTTTCCATATCAGTTCTGTGGTTGCTTTCAGGCATGGAAAAATGGCCTTAGAGGTCAGATTTTATCTCCCAGTCTTTATTGTCTAACTTGACTCTGTATTTCAGCAAACCCAACAGATTTGCCATCAAGCACATAAACACCTAAGGTGTGTTTAACATTTTTGATTCCACACAAACACTAAAGGTAATGCAGGCCATGTTTGAAATGGGAAACATTAGAGTTTATATTCCTTAACCACAGAATCACAGTCATCAAATCATTTCTATTGAAAAGACCTCTAAGATCATCAACACAAAAATCTTATAATTTTCTGCAAAAACCTGTGACAAAGATGTCATTGGCCATAAAGTGATGTTTGCTGATATGATTTTTACTGCTAATCTACAAAAATGGGAACTTTGTCACTGAGTGAAAATGAGTTTCTAATGTGGAACTACATTACTGCCTAAGGCTTAGTTATGTGCAATTACTGATATAATGGAGAAGTTTCAGTGACTCAGGCAATGATTTCACACAGTCCTCGTACAGCTGAGGAGAGATTTGGCCACTGATTTCACAGTCCAGTCGAGGAGATACTGGATTTTTTTTCTGTTTTTCTGATGAGACTCTTCTTTGACTGAAACTTTCCCATTACTCATCCCTGTAGCATCAAGATGCCTTGACAGGCTGACAGATAAAGTGGTAAGGAAAACAATTTTTTTGGCAAGGTATATCCTCAGCAAATCTCAGAAATTTCTTCAGAGTAAGAAAGAAAACTTATGGAAGGCTGACAACAGAAACTCTCCCTCAAGTCTCTGGAAAACAAAAATAAGGATAGACAAGACACCCCTTAAAAGGGAAAAGAACCCCAATTAACAAAAACCAAAACCAAATCACCATGCACCTTAAATCAAGAAAGATATAGCTCTAATTGTTTTGTACTTCAATTTCTAAGCCCCCTATACCCGCTAATAATTTTAATTATGATTTTAATATAACTTTTCATACTGTAAAGATGGGCAACTAGAAGGAAAAAGAGCCAAGCCCTGAGCAAGGTTATACAAGAAGTCCGTGGTAAATTAGAGAATTAAATGAAGTCCTTTGACTTCCAGGCAAAGAACATGGTTAGAATCACCAGCCAACAACACAAAAATGTCAAAAAATAAGAAACAACCATAACTCACCCCTCTCAATATTTTTTTTTTTACTACAACCTGAGATGTGAGAAATATTTTTCACCAAAAGCTGAAGAAAAAGCCCCAAAACCTCATCTTGCACACCTTCAGAGCAGAGCACCACGAAGTGAACAGCATTTTGGAGAGGCAGCACTCAGATGCAGTCACTCAGAAGTCGTGTGCTGTGTTTTCCCTCGCTCCTCAAACACTCAGGCACGTTTTCTGATGACAGCTTTATGCCAGTGACAGCTTCTCTGTCAGCAATATGCTGCTTCATGCAGGCAATTTGGCAACCAGGACGCCCCTTTTACCAGAAGCAGGGTGTGAGATGATGTCATTTCTCTATAAAGATATCTTCTCCTAAACGAGACTCTGGCCAGTGAAAATACCTCCCCCAATAAATATTTTAGAGCTTTTTCTTTTTTTTTTTTTTTTTTTGCAGCTGTGCTGTTCAAACCCTGCCTTCTATATGTGCACTCCACAGAAGATGTATTGTAGATCAGCCTTTTGTGCCTTTGCTTTTTGTCTTGCAGAATCACAGGATCATTAGGCTGGAAGATCAAGATCGACTCCAAGATCATCGAGTCCAACCCAACCCTAAACTCAACTGAACCCTGGCACCAAGTGCCACATTCAGTCTTTTCTTAAACACATCCAGAGATGGTGACTCCACCACCTCCCCAGGCAGACCATTCCAATACTTTATTACCCTTTCTGTAAAAAACTTTTTTTTTAATATCCAGCCTATGTTTCCTTTGGCACAGCTGACGACCATGTCCTCGCGTTCTGTCGGTTGCTGCCTGGAGAAAGAGACAAGCAAAGCAACATTTTGGATCTGCTCCTTGCAGAGATTTGGGTTTAAAGGCAGGGTTTGTGTCAGGGGAGCTACATCTGACCTGCACAGAGGGAGGCAGGGTGGGAGGGTGTGGGGATGATGCTGCCCATGCCTTTGGATGAGAACAGGTGGAGGTGTCCCAGGCACGATGTTGGGGATTTGTTGTAACGTAAATGTCGGTCTGAATTAGACCTTCAGCAGGGTGGAGCAAACCTAGGAAATGAACATTGCAAAAAATCACTTAAACAAATGGAAATCTTTATTCTGTGATTTGCACTGGGGCTGCTGTGGCAGGCAGAGCTCTGCTCTTGCTCTGAAACACGGGAGGGGGATCAGAGAGAGGCACAGGTGGTTAATGGGGGAGGATTCTCACCTTGGGGGTCTCATTGCACAGGCCAATCATTCTCCTCATGAAAAACCAAAAGTGAATATAAACCAAACATCTATTTTTCACCAGAGCAATGAAGAAAGAGGGGGACAAGCTCAGTTTGCTGTACTGCAGGATTCTGAAATAATTCCTGCTTGAGGCCTTTTGCTGTATTTATTGCCAAACCCAGACACTCTAACCCAAAGAGGTTCATGGTCCTGGTGGGCCAATATTTACTAAAAGTATGTATCAAAAGGAGTCTTATTTTTCATGCTTCATTATAAAGACTGGAATTCACTGTTGCCTCTAGTCCTCTAGTCTTATACTTGCAATTAATGAGTTGTCATTCAAATTGTGTATTAAATTCTATTTTTAGATTGTCCTTATTCATTTTATTTTTTTTAGAATAAGGATTGGTGTATTATGTTTCTGTTCTATTTAACATAATGATAGTTTTTAATTTTAATTCAATCCAAACTAATTTATCTCTATAATCTGACTGTTATGTATGAACACACAACTATTTAAACACACAAGCTATCCATGAAGATTCAGAAGCACACATCTATTACACATAAAAGAAGTCTAAATCCATCTGTGTAAACATAAAGAAATGCAGGTTAAAAACCCAAACTGTAAATTTATTTCTATTTCTTTTTGAATTTATTCAGCTCAATGCTTGAAAACAAAGCTGGCATAGAAGACACCAAATACACTGAGATATGTCTAGCACAAGTCAATGTAAGTTTTACTCTCAGTGCTGTCTCCTTGCTTGCACCACCAATTTGGAAACAACTTTTAGCTTTGATTCGAATGTCTACTCATTTTGAAAATGACAAATGAGTAGGAAAACATTTGCACTGACATGGGGACATTAGTTTCTTGGAACCCACAGCTACAAAAGCACTGGGTGGTCAAAATTATGAAAGATTGTATTGCATTTTCCCTGGGAGAGATGTATCTGAGACTGCCCAATTTCTTTTTATGCACTGCCACATTTATTACTATAGTAACAACATACAGCTCTCTAATTTGCCTGATTGCAGGCTGGGGATCAGAGAGAAAAGCAGATTGGTGAAATTTTCAAAAAGATATGAATCTTTCTACTTAAAAAATTGTCCAAGAAGGAACATTCAGTTCTCTGCTGTTGCTATACAAAAATGAGGCCATTTTATTTTTTTGTCCTCAGCAAGACCTGATGGAAGAAATACAAATTACTCTTGCTTTCTTTTAGCTTTTATTTCTTTTAGTTTTGTCACTTTGAGTACAAAACTTTCAAAAAACTTCCCCAACATTGATGCTTTCCATCCACTGTGGGTTTTTTTGTTTTCTTTATTTTGTTTTGCATTGTTTTATTTTGTCATTATTGTAATACCAGTAGCTCTAAAATCCAAGATTCAAACTCCACATACAAAGAAACAGGAATCTTCTTGTTGCTATCACTGTGCAATTATTTGGGGTTAACAGAAGTGAATTTACTGAGTTTTTGCCACATCCTTTGCTCTGTTTTTAATCTTACAGACAACAAACACCATTTGTATATTTATCCTCCTGTGCTTTCAAAAGGGTAGAGAGACCAGTCTTGTGCTGGTACATTGGAATATCCTGAATTTGTGTTTGCCAAGCAGGGCAGAAATGGCAAATTTTCCTGTGCTCCAGATGCCTCCTGTATCCAGAGAATCCCAGAGCAATGCCCAGAGCAGGATTTCTCCCTCTTTTTCTCCTTATATATTTGAAAGCCTCTGGCAGAACTGCAGAAGCACCCACAGGTTCTTGACTTAGACATTTACAAAGAGCCTGGCTGAAACACAGCCACTTCCACCCTCACGTTAAAGCAAAGAGTTCACTTTTGCCCTGCTGAAGCTTGAACCTGTTTTGCTGAATCCATACTGTCCAGATTCCACAAAATCAGAAAGCCATTTTCTATGTTATTTTTCACTTGAATGAGAAATGTTGATATCCTGGGAATGTAAAGCAGGAAATTAATTATATTTTGCTTGAGAAGAAAGTATTTTTGATAGAAAAGAAAAAAAACCAAAAAACAGCTCACTTGCCTGGAGGTGTTATTATGTCTACCAAAACCAAAAGTGCTCTTAAGTTACCCTTAAAGCAGCATAATAAGCACACAGCAGAAAATATGAAGCAGAAATTCTGCAAGTTATTCTCCAGTGTAATTCATTCTCAGGATCCAGCTCCTCCAAAGTCATTATACACTTGGTAATAGAATGCTCCAAACCAAACACAGGATATGTTTTCTACAGCCTATTATAGCTGACATCAAAAGAGTCAGGAAAGCAGAGATTTCATACAATTTGAATAAACTAATTTAAATGCACTGCATCTGCCCAATGATCAAAACAACGTGTGGGACTGATAAGGGGTACTTTCTTTTTTAGTTTTCCTTTTCATGTTTTCAAGGGTGATTTATGTTACAATTTCCATCCTAACAGCCACAGTTTGTACTTTTTGAAGGAATTCAGAAGAGATTTAAGTGAAAAACAAGGAGAGGAATACCAACATCTACAGGAAAGTGCAGAGGTCATATAACTTCATGCTGAGCAATGTATAAACTGAAACTCCATCAATCAAATTGTCAACAACCTCTGGAAAACTCCTATGGATGTAAAGGCACCATGCCATGGAGAAAGGGATCAGAAGTATAAAGTACAGGATCCAAAAAATCATAAAATGGGAATAAAAAATGGCTTGGGTAGGAAAAGACTTTAAAAATCATCCAGTACCATCCCAGCCATGGGCAGGGACAACTTCCACTGTCCCAGGCTGCTCCAAGCCCTGTCCAACCTGGCCTTGGACACTTCCAGGGATCCAGGGGCAGCCACAGCTGCTCTGGGCACCCTGTGCCAGGGCCTGCCCACCCTCACAGGGAAGAATTTTTTTCCTAAACTGCAAACCAAGTTTCCCCTCTTCAGTTTGAAGCCTCTCCCCTTTGTCCCCAGTCCAGCTCTCCTGGAGCCCCTTCAGGCCCTGCCAGGGGCTCTGAGCTCTCTCTGGAGCCTTCTCCTCTCCAGGTGAGCACCCCCAGCTCTCCCAGCCTGGCTCCACAACAAATTTCTCCAGCACTCAAAGCAACCTCTGGACTCCTCTGGACTCATTCCAACAGCTCCACATCCTTCCCATGCTGTGATGAACCTGTCACCACCCCAGGCTGTGCTACAAGGTCATAATGCACTAAATCCTATCCTATAGCCCCATAAGATCCCAGTGATATGGATAAGGCCCAAAATACTGAGCAGATAAGGAGATGAGGTGAAATCCAGCTTCTCTTTGAAAAAGAGCGAAATCAGTTCCCTAGCTTGAAACAAATTCTCGACTTGTGTTGGGATTTTTTGGTTGGTTGGGTGGTTGATTATTTTGGGGGTGCGTTTCTTTTTTGTTTCTTTTTTTTTAGGACCAACTATGCCCATTAAAAAAGGTAAAAGAGCAGCAGTTTGCACGTGCAAAGGCACAGTGGAAGTGTGCAGCAACATGGATGTTCTGGGGAGGGTTGTACTCCCCTTTAACTCATAACAGGAGAGAGAAGAAGAGCTCAGGATGTGGTAGATGTGTCCTAATTTAATCCTTTAAAAGGTAGAGGTCTAATCTTGAGACAGTCACTGCCTTTGACACCCACAGAGGGAAATAAACACTCCCATGGAATCATAAAAATTCATCAGATGAGCGAGCTCTGGAGGAAACTGATCCAGTGACAGAAGAGAGCAGAAGGTGACCATTGATGTCTTTGTCGGAGAAAACACAGAGGAAGGAGTGTAATGTCTGCTCCATACCTCCTCAAAAAAAAAAAAAAAAAAAAAAAAAAAAAAAAAAAACCAAAAAGAAGAAGAGTTACTTCCACCAGAATTTCATGCACTCTCTTAAATTAACAGATGTCTGATAGTTTTGTACAGGAAGACAGGACCCAAAGTGAAGCAAAGCTCAGGAAAAATGTTCCTTCAGATGAATTTTGGGAGATGTTCTCCTAGGAGAACAGACATCCACTTTTCTCAATAATTACATTAAATATGAACTGGGTTTGGCACAGAAACAAATTAATAAGTGTGAACCACTCAGAAGAGATGCTCCTCTAATTTTAATCAGTTTCACATGGGCAACTGTTAATTTCTCAGTAAAGTGAATAATCCTGTTGGAGAAACACAAATATGTGAGAGTAAACAAGCAGACTATAACCTTCAGCTGAGAGGGAAGGGGAAGGGCTTTTAGAGCATGAAGTACAGTGAGTGAAAAATAAGCCATATGCCAGCTATTACCCCTTGATAGTTGCTTTGGATACCGAGGAGCATTACTCTGCCTGTTTGTGCAATGTGAGAAGTGGAATGAAGATTTCAGGAGCACAGTTTAATACTCAAGGGAGGCTAATGCATATGCATAAGTTAGGAACATTAGTTTTAATAAGGAAATTCATTAGATTACCTAGAAGCATTTTATCAGTTTTGGTTTTTTTTAATCTAAGTGGTACTCTGTTACAAATCAAGTAGTGCTGACTGATAAGCCCCAAGTTATTTAACTTCAACCTACTTTGTTATTTAATACAATGAGAATATATGGTTTCTTCAGTGCTTTTCTGAAATGGGGGGCTATTAATAAATCTCATTTTGCTTGGCTTTGTCATCAAGGAGATCTTTAAAATACTCACATATAAATACTGAATTAATTTTTGGGGAGGGACAGACACTTAGCTGGACATCACTAACTTTTTTCTACTGAGGGCAGGAAGCTTGCTATGCTAATTTACTTTAGGTGAAAATTATGAATATTTCAATACAATTAAGTTGCTGAAGACAAAACTAAATCCTAAAAAGAGGAAGAACTGCTGGCTTGCTCTGCCATCTCCAAAGCTCCACCTTCAAAGAATTGCCTATAGATAAAGCCTCTTTTGCAGTATTAATTTAATCAGAAATTAGAGGAATTGACAGGTATTTATGTATCTGGAGATGAGCTCAGGCACCCAACTCCTTTATGGAGATCTAGACTGCAACACCTAAATTTACAATTCCAGAGCCTTCAGAGAATTTCTCTCCTAAAAGTAAGTACCATAGCTCCTGTCCCTCTTTTTCCAAGAAGATATTTTTTCTCAGTGTCACATAAAAGTCTTAAAATTTTAGAATTTGGACAATTCAATCTCAGCTTATAATGGATAAAGGAAGATAAAATTACTGAGTGGGGGATTTCCCCTAAAAATTTATCACATTCTATGATGTCTGAGGGATAATGATTTAAATAACCAGTTGTTGCAAAGAAATGGTTAAACCCATCTTGTCTATTGTGCTAATTTAATAAAATTCTGTGGCTTTTTAAATCACACAGCATTTCTCACCCCAGTTTTTGTCTGTGGAGATTGCTCAAAACCAGACAGCAGAACATTTTAATGTGCAGTCAGAGTCAGAAGGGTGAGGTCTCTCTCTTCCAAAGAAAATAGGGCAACGAATGTGGAGAACCACGCTGGTGACAGACTGTGTGAAAAGGAGCAGGAAGGTATCAAGGTCATTAATTGAGCTCCTTCATTCTTCAAATGAATCCTGTGTAATAGCTCTTTGGCAGGAGCTGCTGGGCTGTTCTGAAGAGCTGTCTGGCAGTAACCACGAGGCTGTATTAATTTTCTTTACACCTGAAAGCGTCAGACCATCACATGATGACTTCATGCTCATTAAACACTCTTCTAAAACACCTTTGATAAGCTGCAGGACTGCATAACAAAGAAGAAATAGACTTGGAGAAATTATTGTCCCTAATTTGTGGGACAGAAGTCTAAATTATCCCTTTCTATAACTCCCTGAAAAGAGGATGTAGCAAGGGGTGGGTCAGCCTCTTCTCCCAGGCAACCAGTGACAGTGAGAGAGGAGCTGGCCTCGAGCTGTGACAGGGGAGGTTCAGGATGGACAACAGAAAGAATTTCTTCATCAAAAGGGTTCTTAAACATTGAAATGTGCTGCCCAGGGAGGTTTGGAGTGCCCACCCCTGGCGGTGTCCAAGGAATGCCTGGAGGTGGCTCCCAGTACTCTGGGCTGGGGACAAGGCTGGGATTGGGCACGGCTGGGACTCGATGCTCTTTGAGGGCTTTTTCAACCTCTGTGATTCTGTGAAATTCCATTCCATGATCCTTTTGGAGGCTTTTTTTGTTTTCCTGACTGCAACATGAAGGCGAGGAAGTGTTTGATATTGCCCTTTAGCCAAGAAGTGGTGGTTGACCATGTACAAGCTGCTTTGTCAGGTGTGGTGTGAGGTGAAACCCTCTGGGAAAGGAGCCTTTTCCTGATGTCCGACCAAACCTCCACAGAAATCACATGAAAACACTGTTTTCTTTTTTAAAAAGGCCAATTTGGCTTCCTTCATAGTTAACAGGGAAAAAGAGAAAGTGATTTCAGGATATGCTTTGTTTTATCTATTTTAGATATTTATTTGGCAAGGGGTGAGTTGGTCACACAATCCACGGGTTCTGTTGACTGAATCTCCACTGTCAGAGGGAGTCAAAGGTGCCAGGTCAAATATGAATATTGAAACTATAAATATCTACACTTTGCCTATAAAACCCATATTCCACATGGAAAATCAGGCAGTCCTCTGGCTTCCAAACAGCCAGTCTTGGGGAAAGCAGCAGGCAGCAACCACCATCAGCCTTCCCACTACCAGGAACAGTTCCTTAAGTGACTGCACTTCCAGCAGTCAGCTTCCACGAGCAGATAAATGCTTCCTTTGGGACATGCCCACAGCCATGTACACTTGGATGGCACTGAGCAGCCGAGCATGTAATTCATATTTATGTACTGTCAGGATTTAAAAACCAATCATTTCTTCCAATCCACTGAAAAGACATACAGGCAGATTTTTTTTTCTGAAATTATTCATCAAAATTGAGGCATTTTCTTTTTTTTTCCTTTTTATCCAGTAACTAGTGGTGAGGTTTGAAATTTGTCTCAGCCAAGGAGAGCTAAAACTTTCCTAACCACTAGGCTGAAATCTGGTGGGTTCTATAACTCTCCTGCCAATATTTTTTTGTTATTTATGCTAATTACCAGTTACCCATGCCCAAGAAAGGAGTAGGATTTGTGGTTAGCTGATGCACCCAGGAGACAGGGAGCTGCATGTTCACCATGCTCTGATGAATGCATACATTTCACATATTAATTGGAAGTGGGACTGAAACCTTGCTCCCTTTCCTCCAGTAAGTAACTGGCCTCTGGGGCTCAAAATCACATTTACTAATCTCTCTCTCTCTCAGTGGTCCAATTCATGCTGAATTATTTCATGCAAAGTGGAGCAGCTTAAGGAGAGAGTGCAAACATCTGCTTCCCACTCACCAGTCAAGTCCTCAGGAGCTGGGAGCCTTTTGGCTGGAGGATCTTGAGCACACACAGAGGGTTCATCTTTGGGATAACACCAGGGTTTCTCACCATCAAAAGGTAGGTTCTGCTGGGCAGCCTCCCAGGTAAAGGGTGGCAGCATTTCCTCCACAGAAGAAAGGATTCCTCTCTATTTTGGGAGTTATTTTTGCTTGTCTGTTTGGTTTTTTTAATATAAAAAAAAAAAAAAAGGCTAAGTTGTTTAATTCCAGGAGCATACATAACTGTGAATTCCCCACAAAGAGAAGGCAGGTCCTTACAGCTCAGCATAAAACACCAAAATCCTCCAGAGTAGCACAATTCAAGGAACAACCCTGCTTTAGAGTCACTTTTTGCCCAGCCAGCATTTTCCTATGGGCAGGACTGGCTGTTTTAGTTCTCCTCCTGCTGCAATTCCACCTTGGATGTCTCTGGGTTGTGCTCAGCAGCCTGGCACCTGAGGGCACTGTCACAAGCAGCACTATGGCATGGTGGAGTCCAGGGCACGTGGAAAATCCTTCAAGCTGCCCTGGGCGTCCAAGACCCTTGCTGGGACCCCAGGAAAGCATTGCCTTTGACCTTAGTCCATGGGAAAAGCTTCCAACACTCACAGATGAACTAAAAGCAGCAAAGGTTTGAAATAAATAGTAGTTTAGTTTGTCACAGGGTGAAACTTTGTAGTTTTGGGTTTTTAGAATGGAGGTAGATGAAGGCGAGATGGAGGATTCTGGGAGGTGACCCACGTTCTCCTTCTTCTCCATCTTCTGCTGTGGAGGTGGCACAGAGACATTGGCAAAATGGATCTGAGGTAGAAATTTTGTGTCTAGAATAGGTTGTAGTTATTGGCATAGAATTGTAAATATAGTACATATTAAGAGTTTATTGGCTCAAATGTTCTTAAAAGGCCTTGGATTTTCACCTCGTGGCCTTTTCGCCATCTCTGTTTTCCAGCGAGCAAAGCCTGGGTTTCAGGCAGGGTGCAAATTCCAAGATAAGAAACAATAAATAACCTTGAAGAAAAAGCTGCAATTTTCACTCATCATTTTAAACCTTGGCACTGGACTTTGTGGGAGGAAACCCCCTAATTTAGGGGGTCCCGAAAAGGGATTTTTCAACAGTGGCACATTATCCACCATCCCACAGGTGACACAGAGTGATTTATTAACTCTCACACAAGAAGTGTGTGGCAAATTTCAGGGCTGAACCTGTTTCCTGAATCTTAATGCAGTATCTTACCTACTGGGCTATGCTTTCTCTGAAGGTTTAAGTTCTGAAGATTTTGATAATCAGATTCCTTTCAGTTACATTTTAATAGCTCAGAATTTAGTCATGCACATATTGCCCAGGTAAAATTCTGATTTGTGGTATCAAAGACATTTATTTTTCATTTTTTGGTTCCTGGGTAGGTAATCTGTAATGTGAAATGTAACTTGTCTGTCCTATTTGATGTATTGATGGTTCCTTTCCTACTTCAACTGGAAAAGATTATTGTTTTCCTAAAACACTTTTCACATGCAATAAAATGGAATTAGTCCTTTCTTTTTCTCCTGCTTCTTTTTCTCTTCTTTTTTTAACACAGCATACAAGGGACTTCTGGTTACTGAAGCTTGAAAGAGAAGAGCAACACCTCCAACAAGGCTCAAGTCCTCAGTGGAAATAAAAAGTAGCTGAGCAGGACTATTTGGACTAAAACCCCAGTTTATTTGCATTATTATTTTTATTCTGTGTGGGAGGGTTCAGTCATCAAAAATTAAGGCCATTCTACACCTAAAAAAATAAGTATGATTATTGTAATAAATCTGAATAGACCAACTTAGTGACTGGATCCAGGCAGACCAACTAAATTACGGATTTTAGGATACTGAAATCCTAAATCAATGGTAGGGACAAGAAGACACATGACCAGCAGGTCGAGAGAGGTGATTCTGCACAGAGATGCCACAGAGCCACTCCAAAGGCTGGAGAACCTTGTTACAACCCACCTCTGAGGGAGAATGAGTGAGGGTCTTGCTAATAGATCCCTTGGATGAATTACAGTTAAGTAATTACAGTGAGTTAAAAGGCAGGTTTATTAAAAAAAAAAAAAAGAAAAGAAAAAAGAAAAAAGAAAAACACAGTTGCAGTGGAAAGGAGCTATTTAGATGGTTCCTTTCAAGAAAAATACAATGAATATTTATCTAAGGGGAAGGAAGGAAGGAAGGAAGGAAGGAAGGAAGGAAGGAAGGAAGGAAGGAAGGAAGGGAAGGAGCCCAGAATTCCCATTTCCTCCTCACTCCTGTCCCCTCTAATGAGAGCCAGGCAGAATTCCTCTTTCCCCAACAGCCTTGGAGCCCGTTTGAAGCAATTTGGANCAGATGAAAGCTATCACTACCCATGGATCCAGTAGCAAGTCCTGAACCTTGTTCTGTAGTCTGAAATACACAAACTCGGTTGTCTAAATCTACAGAAATCTACATGTGTGCAAAGTTTCTGAGTGCTGATGGTGGCCAGTGAAGGTCTGATCAATGCTGTGGAGTCGAGAGGGCTGTTCCAGGCACCAGGGGGAGGTTGGAACACCAGGATGGACCTTCCAGTACCTCCCTCAGCAGGCTGAGTTTGGTTTTGTCCTGGTTTAGGGCAAATTAGGGAGGAAACCTCCAAATAGGGTCCCTCCAAGAAGGAAACCCAAATGGCCCCTCCCCCAGCTGGTCCAGGAAAGATTTTCCTTGGAGAAAAGTGGAAAAAGCTATTTATTTAACAAAGTGCCCACAAGCATAAAGTATGAATAATATGAAACAACAAAACCTCTTGCAGCTCTGAAGGGAGAGAAATTGAGGAAGTCCTTGCTGTGGGTGTAGCTCAGCTCTGTCTCTTATCAGTCCCTTGGTGCTGGAAAATGCCGAGGCCGAGGCCCAGGCCCCAGGGGGCTGCAGGTGTGAGCTCCCAGTGTCTCTCTGGGTTTTTCAGTCCAGAGCANTAGGGTCCCTCCAAGAAGGAAACCCAAATGGCCCCTCCCCCAGCTGGTCCAGGAAAGATTTTCCTTGGAGAAAAGTGGAAAAAGCTATTTATTTAACAAAGTGCCCACAAGCATAAAGTATGAATAATATGAAACAACAAAACCTCTAGCAGCTCTGAAGAGAGAGAAATTGTGGAAGTCCTTGCTGTGGGTGTAGCTCAGCTCTCTCAGTCTCTTATCAGTCCCTCGGTGCTGGAAAATGCCGAGGCCCAGGCCCCAGTGGGCTGCAGGTGTGAGCTCCCAGTGTCTCTCTGGGTTTTTCAGTCCAGAGCAGGTTTAAACAGTCCCAAGAAAAAGAAAAAAAAGCAGTCCAGGGAGCTTCTCTGCCTCAGCTAGCTAAAACTCACTAAAAGCAAAGAGGCCTCAGCCCCGCTGTCAGTCCGTGCTTTAGAGGAACATGCTCCAGGAGCAGAATGTGGAGTGAATGCTGTGAGCCTGATATTTCTGAGTCTGTAAGGTTTTCAGCCTGTCAGTGGCTGATTTTCTTCTCATAGGAAGATTTCTTGGGAGAGTTTTCTTTCAAGGACAGTTCCTTTAAATAACCATAACATTTCTAAGCAAACAATATTTTTCTCTTAACAACCCTCTCCCAGCTGTTGTTTCTGTTACTTAACCAGTGGAGAGAGGTGTTCATTCTATGGACCAATAATGTGCCTTTTTAGTGCAGCTTGTTATTAAAAGGCTGGATGAATTGTAAATAAAGCCTTCGGATCTTTCTTCTACCTTGAACTGGAGTCAGGCTCTATATTTTGTGTCCAACAGTGACAGAACACCCTCTCTGAAAACAAACTGTGCGTTTCTTCTTTCCCCTGTCTGCTCTCAGAACCAGTCTTACAGGTGCAGAAACCAATATACAGCATAAACAGAGCAGACAACTGGGGATACAAGCATCAAAAAGTCACCCCATGACAGGTTTCTGTCTGTCCCTTGGGCCACCAGTGAGTCACAGTGATATGGGTGTGTCCAGGACCACCTGAGAGCAGTGCTGTCACAGCTGAATCAGGAGTGGGGTCTGGGCACGGCATCCACTGTGCATAAACAAGATGCTGTTTAGAGAGAGAGATCAGAAGTACAGCCTGTCTGCTTTCACATGGGGAAATATTTGCAGGCCATTTGCCTCTTTGGGGTTGAACAATTTCCTTCTCCAGCAGCGCAGGGAGAAAATGTCACTCTGATTTTGAGATAATGGCTGCTGTTATCTACAAGAGGGACAGGATGTGAGCACTGAAGGTCTTGCTTTGTGAATTCCAGACCATAAATTCCAGAGAGTACATTATTCTGAGAGTTTCTTACAGAAGGGCTACAAGATTCTCTAATGAGCAGTGAAGGAAGGAAGGAAGGTTATGTAAGAGGTAAAAAAGTCAGAGAATCACAGAATGGTTTGGAGTGGAAGGGATCTTAAAGCTCATCCAGTTCCAACCCCTGCCCTGGGCAGGGACAACTTCCACTATTTCAGAGAGCTCCAAGCCCTGTCCAGCCTGGCCTTGGACACTTCCAGGGATCCAGGGGCAGCCACAGCTTCTCTGGGCACCTGTGCCAGGGCCTCCCCACCCTCATGGGGAACAATTCCTTCCCAATCTCCCATCCATCCCTGCCCTCTGGCAGTGGAAGTCATTCCCTGTGTCCTGTCCCTCCATCCCTCCTTCCCAAGTCCATCTCCAGCTCTCCTGGAGCCCCTTTAGGCCCTGCAAGGGACCTGAGGTGTCCCTGGAGCTTTCCCTTCTTCAGGTCAACACCCCCAGCTCTCCCAGCCTGGCTCCAGGGCAGAGGGGATCCAGCCCCCAAAGCATTATATTAGATAAATGTTTGTCTCAAACACTTGAGATAAATAATATTCTTAAAGAACATTTATCCTACTGCCCCTGTCAGTTTCTAGTTTTCACTTTCTGGTTTTGGCAATTGCTTCTAAAATCTAGCACCAGCTTTTTATTCTCATCTCACTTCCTCCTGCCTTAATTTTTCACTCTGGAGTAAAAACCAATCATAGTGGCAGGGATTCCCAATTCCTTATTGCTCTGTATCACAACAGGAGAACTCTCTGGAGAGCTGGGCTTGATTCTTGACTCTGGCATTGAACTGTGGCATGGTTTTGGGTAAATCCCCTTTCGATTTCTTCTTGGTTGTTTGAAAACTCTCATTAAATTTAATTTGTTTCACGTCCACATTTCTGTTTCTAGTCTTAGGTGAGATTTATTTATGCAAGGTAGGCAGGTTGCCTTTCAAAGCCTGAACTAATCCTTTAAGATAAAAATTACCTTCTTAGGTGCCTATTTTTCCCCAGTGACTCTAAAAAATGGAATAGACTGCATAGACTGAGAGATGTAACTTTTATTATTATTTATAATTAGGTAAGGTGAGTTTCATGTTTTATAAGTAGGACCTTAGGCAAAAACACTTTCAATATGTTGCTTATTTAAATGGCTTAAATTGAGAGCTCTCATGATAAAATTAATTGTGATCAATTAACATATCAACCTAAATCCTTCTCTAAAGCTTGGGGAAGCATAAGATTTTGTGGTTTGCATTTGGCAGCAAGACCAAGAAGAAAAAGAAAAAAAAAATACAACTGTGAAATTTTTGGGGTTTGTCAGCTTCATATTCTGTCATTTATGTGATCAATTAACAAAGAAGAGCATAACACAAATATTTTTATTTGGCTTTTTTCGCTTTTGGATTTCAGCAGGGGCAGACTGTACAAATATACAAAATAATTCTTTAGGCAAGCAGGGCCTCCCTTGGAGAAGGAATATAGGCAACCTCTGGAGGAGAGATTCCCAGCTGCTTTCCAATGATCTTTTGGTTTTGTGCTTGGCTGCAAGGAAAAAACTAGAGAGCGTGTCTGTCAGGACACGGCTTTCATTGAGAGGAAATTGAAGGAAATCAGGACACAGGCTGCACAGAGAGCTTCCAACCAGCCAGCTGAGCTCCTTGTTAGTGGTACATGACTCAAAATGCACAATGATCATCTTGGAGCTTCGTTACAGCTTCAAATTTCATGTTTATATGATCTCCCAAGCTGGTGTTATTATTCCTCCGTTGGCCTCTTCAATCATTTAACAGCACAGAACAAATAAATTGGCTCCTTTTTCGGTTACTTGGAAGATGCTTTAGAGGGAAATGCTTGATTTCCTGGAGCAGCATGTGCTGTGGATAAACAGGCGTGGAAATGGCTCCTTTCTCTCATGAATTAATGGCAGGGGGAAGAGCTTTGCTGGCATTCCAGGCTGGGAACAGTCACTGAGCTTTTCTCTCCTGTGTTTTCCACAAAAAAAAACATTCTGGAAAGCATTAGGTCTGCAGTGGCAGAAGAAAGGTGGCAGGAAGAGTCCCTTCTGAGCAGATTTCCATCCACTTGATTAATGTGTGAAGAGATGATTTATGCAATACATTAACAGCAACAGCTGTTTGCCATGGTATTTTTAGTGGCATCTGCATCTGCAGTTAAGTCCTGACCACAGTAAAAATCAACCACCCATCCTTAATATATTTAAAATCTTGTGGAGATGGAGACAGAGAGAACACCTCTTCCATGCTGGGTTTCTGTTGTGCTTCCTTGGTTCAGCCGTCCCTGACTAAGCTCTTCTGAATTGCTTTCATTTCCATCCAACTTTCCCTCTACAGGGAGGAAATAATTCTGGGCTGTTCCACCAGGGAAAGAAAACTGCTGGTGTTCAAGTGGTTTGAGCAGCTCTGTGTGTGCCACCAGCTGACAACGTGTCCTGCAGAGCAGTGGCTGTCAGATATGGACAGATATTGCTGCCTGGAAGAGATGAACACGTAGGAAAACAGTCAGACAAGCCAGCAGATGAATAGATCTGCTGCTCCCTGATTGTTTCTGATGCCAGGATTACAAGTGTAAGAGACTGACTGATTGATTATCTTCCTCCTCGAGACTTAATGGTTATAATAATAGCTGGGGTCAATCTGCCAGCAGCTGCTCATGAAAAGTAATTAATCTGGTTCATACCCTCACCCAGGGGAAGATAAATTATGGATGTATCTTCCTCTGGTTGTCCTTTGTAGAATTTTCTGGCTTCTAAAGCACTCTCAGTCCAGATACAGAGTGAACATTTCTTTATTGAGAGAAATAGAAACTTTAAATCTGTGAAAGCTCAGAAGGAAAACGTCAATCATCTAAAGGTGAAAGCAATAAACTTGGAGTCAACTCTTCATCTCTGCGTTTACCTTCTCTGGTACCCAGAAGGAATCAAGTTCTCTGTATGTGCCACTGTCCTGCACTACCAACTGCTCGTGTGGATGAACAATCATCTTCTGAAGAACCCATTGTCTGGGGCAGACAGATGAAACTGAATCCATTTAATCTAAAAGCAAAGTGTCTTTTGAAGTGAATTCGTCAGATGGTTGGGCTAGATCATCATTGTAGGTCACTTCCAGTGGAGAATTCTATTCTATTCTATTCTATTCTATTCTATTCTATTCTATTCTATTCTATTCTATTCTATTCTATTCTACTTCTGAAGCCAAATTTGTAGGTGGTCAGGGGAGACACAGAGACTCATTCAAATGTCAGTTGAATCTCCCTTAAGACGTGGCCAGCAGAGGTTGGATGAAGGAGAGGTGGGAATCTCTGGATTCCATCTCACTGGATTTCATTTTAATGACAACAGAGATGTTCTGCACAACCAGCTGAGATCTGATTCCTAACCTCAGACTAGCTAATAGAAGGCAAGAGAACTTCACCTGTTTTCTTGTTTTGTCTGCAGTTATTTATTTCCATCACTCATTGAGACTTCTTTCATGTCTCTGAAGGCTTCCTGAACATATTCCTGCCACCATTTCCCACAGCCTCCCCTGGGACAATGTCTAAAAGTTACAGTGATGTCTAAATTGGGGATTTAAAGCTTGCTCCAGCAATTAGCCATGTAGGTTTAATTGCCAAGCAGTCAGATTTATGCATCATCTGTTATGCACCTTTGAAAAACCTTTCCCTCCACCCAAGCAATAAATATGCACAAAGATTCTCTTCTGCTTTCAGGTATTTCAGCAGCTAAGAGGACCAAACATTGCAGAGATGATCTATGGGGCCATGAATTTTGATTAATTCCCCAGCAATTTGCATACCTAACTAAACAGATTTCCTTCATCATCTGAGCACTGCCACCAGCTCTTAGGATTATGTTTGGTTCCCTTTCCAAAGCTGCATTTTAACTTTAGAAGAAATATTTCACAAAAGAATATGCTGCTTCTTCAACTTGTCCTGCTCCAGTTCTTTCAGGCTTTGTTTTTTCCTGAGACTCTGAAATGCTTGAACTCTCCGTGGTTTCATTTCCACTCTCTTGAGGAGGTGTTAAAGAGAGAGGCTAGAACCAAGCCTTGCCTGTGGCTTCTAACCTCCAGACGGGCATTAAAAATAAAATAAACTTTTTCTCAACTGTAACACCAAACCCCCTGTGTCCATGGTAACCACAGTGTCACAGAATGAGGGCTGAGATCAGTTTTTGTGGGCCCCATTCTCCTTGGCCCTCCTTCTGCACTGCCCTTGGGGTCTGCAGAGCTGTTCCTCTCACATATCCTCCCTCCTTTCTCTGGATGAAGCTGCGGGTGGTTTTCCCCCCCTTTTTAACTCTGTGATGCCAGAGTTACTCCCACTGTCACTGGTGGGCTTGGCTTTGGACAGTGGCAGGTCCCTCCTGGAGCCATTGGCTGCATTGGACATGGGGAAACTTCTCAGCTTCTCACAGAAGCCACCTCTGTAGCCCTCGCCATCAAAACTCCATGTGCAAACCCAATATTTCACTTCTTGTGAAAAGTCACACAGCTCATACGTGAAATATACAGAGAAAGAATGTATGGAAAAGCTTGCTCTGAGGCAACTTCAATTCAGAGAATAACAGAAACCAGACAGCTGAAATCCTGAAGAATTCATAAAGCAGATTATAAGAATATTATTCTTTTTGTTTATGTAAAACTCCATTTCATGAACACTGAACAAGCAGAGCTGCAGAGAAAAGCAGATTGGAAAAATCAGTTCTAAGGACCATGTTGCAGATTTGCTTGCTCTTTTTAGTTTGCTCTCTGGAAGAGTTCAGAGCATGCAGGAAGAGGTTTCTCTTCTTCACAGCCCCAAACAACTGAGATGTGAGGGCAGTAAATCAGACATTTCACCTGTTGAACTCGTGCAGGGCTGTCTCCTGAGCCTCCTGCAGAGGAGACTGAAGTAAGCAGGACAGCAAACAAGAGGGGCAATGGAACAGGATTTGATGCCTCTCAGCAAGTCCACTTTGTTTCACCTGCTGCAGAGAAACTGCCCTGGTTTTCTGTCTCATGTGTACGTCTGTCTCTTCTGGTTTTCTCTGGTGGGCAGCTCCATTTGCCATCTCTTTGTCAGCTCCTGTGCCTGCAGGGTCTCTCAGAGCCCCTCTGTTCTTCATTCTGCTTCTCCCTTAACTTTCCTTCTCACTCTTGGCACCCCGCATTTCTTGTTTCTTTAGAAAGCAGTGGGATACTGAAAGGGTGAAGGGTCTGGAGCACAAATCTTATGAGGGCCAAGTGATAGACCTGGGGGGTTTAGCCTGGACAAAAGAAGGATGAGGCCAGGCTTTGGTGCTCTCTACAACCACCTGAAGGCAGGCTGCAGCCAGAGTGGGAGCTTCTTCTCCAAAATCCTGAGGAACTTTAGGACTTGGCCTCCAGCTCCACCAGGGGATGTTTAGAATGGATATTAGGGAAAACTTCTTCACAGAAAGGGTTGTCAAGCAGTGGAACAGGCTGGACAGGGAAGTGGTGGAGTCTCCAGCCCTGGAGGTGTGTAGAAGACACAGATGTGGCACGTGGGGATGTGGTTTAGTGGTGGGCTTGACAGTTCTGAGTTAATGGTTGGACTCCATGGTCTTAGAAGGGTTTTTTCCCCTCCTAAATTATTCAACAGAAAAGATTTATCCTACTTTCAGCTGCATTTCAGTTGCAAAAAATCACTTACACATACATGCAGTAGAGATAGGATTCAGCTGTGATTCTTGAATTGGGATTCAAATGCTGCAATTTAGACACTTTTAAAGTCAGATGCCTAAAAATTAAACTTCTAAATTAAACAGAGAACAATTTAAAAGCCACTGCTGAGTGATAACACATCTGCAGTGTGGTTCATCTCACTGTCTTACACATTTTGCTTAGAAAAAAAATAACCAGCCCCTAGAGGTGCCTGTGTACCCTGCTGACTCCCTAGGGAGCCTCTGACACACACCTAGATCTGGGTCAGAGAAAATCCAACAATGTGGGACAGTATTTAGGAGCCAAGACAGATTTTTAACAATTATTAAGTTCCCAAACTTTAGCCACTGTAGTTTAGTTTTGCTGAAATATTGTCAAGAGAATCAGAAGAGGGAACACATGAGCCAGAAGGTCTGAGACAGACATTTTTAAACTTTACAGCCCTGCAAAAGGAAGAATGCCCTGTGTTTCTGAGCTGCCTTCCCTGGCTGACTTTTACCAGGAAGAGCTTGAGTTGAGCTCTGCTTCTTAGGCTTGATCTCATTTATATTTCATTCCTTGGCTCAGAGATCCATCCTGAACCTCAGAGCTGAACTTCTGAAGTGCCTGTGCTGAAAATGGGAAGGCAGCTTTGGCCAGCCCGGGACTTTTTTCCTGTAGGTTTTGGTGATTCCTACCTCAGGCAGATTTTTAATCACCCCTTGCAGAAGAGAGCTGCTCCCCAGCACCAACAACCTGCCCTGGGCTGAGCTGAGCCCGTGGCTCCCCTGCCAGCATCCCCCTGGCCCCACAGCTGCTGGGCTGATCCTGCTCTGCAGCTGAGCACCCACAGCAGAGCAGTTCGTGCCTCCTCGCCCTGCTGGGTCATTTATCCAGGCTCCCCTGTTGCACAAACCCCCAGCAATGGGCTCTCACACTGGGTTTTTCCCCCAGCACGTGTCAACCCCTGCAATTCTCTGCCTTTCAAGGTGAGCACAGAGCAGCCACAGAGGCCTTGGACTGCCCTGCTGATGATTCCTCTGTTTACCCAGTGGGAAACCAGCTGCTTGCTGTTTGCCCAATTTTGCTGCTAAAAGCCTTGTTTTTCTCATCAAAAACAAGCCCTCAGCACTCCAAATCTCAAAAGCCTCATGTTTTTTATGAGGATCTTTTATCAGCATATGTTCCATCGTTGTTTGTATCTACTCTTGCTGATGGCACACGCTGGCACAGACTGGTTATAATCTCTTTATTGAGATATTTAGGTGGTTACAGTTCCTGGAGATATTTTATAAGTGCTCAGGTAAACAGACATGCAGGGGAAAAACAATGTGGAATTAGAGAATCACAGAATCAGGGAATGCTTTGGGATGGAAGGGATCTTAAACATTATCTATCTATCCATGTCCTGGCATGGGCAGGGACACTTTCCACAATCCCAGCTGGTTCCAAGCCCCATCCAGCCTGGTTTTGTGTCATAAGCAAAACCAATATTAAGAAAATACTGCTCAGAGGAGCCCTAAGGAAAATGCAAAATCAAGATGATCATTATTACTCGTGGTATTAAATTGCATTGAATTGTTCAGGTCTGACTTCTGCATCTGAATTTTGTTTTTTTAGATAGAACAAACATTTCAGCATGGATTTGATAACCTTTCCTCAAAATCAACAATCTGTGAAAAACACCTTGCTTTCATTAAGGAAGGATTTTTGACACACACATTGAACTGTAATGGGAGCACTTCATTTTTCTTTCGTTATTTTTTATTTCATTGCTCAAATATGTGGCTATAAAGAGAGACAAGTGGAGCATTCATATAAGAGTAGTACATGACCAAAAGCTGAAAAAAAAAAAAAGTTCCCTGTGAAGCAAAAAAAGCAGAAAAATTAGAGGAATTTAACTTCCTGTTGTCTCAGTCTGCCATTATATGAGTCACCAAATATTCCTGTCCATCACACATCAGAGGCTGAGGTACCAATGTTCTGGCAGCTCTCTTGCTGGGTACAGAGGTAACAACTTCCTTCTAAAAGCATCTGAATTGTTGTGAAATAGCTGATAAATGCAAGCATCCAAAAAGAGAGGAGGGGGGAAAGGCAGAAAAAAAAAAAAAGAAAAAAAGAGGGAGAAACAAAAAGAACCCAAGGTTTTAAATGTGAACAGTGAATTAATCCAATTAAATGTCCTCCACCGAGTCTCTGGGAGGAAAGAAAATTACTGGTGTTTCAATAGCTGCTACTTTATTAAAAGCCACTCTATTTTTTCTCCAAAGCTTTTAAAGCAGAGACAGAGGGAGATGAAAATATAACCAGTAGTTAAAAGCTACTTTCCTTTTATTACTGAGGTTCTGAAAGAGCACTCAGAAAGCTCAGATGCATTAAAAGCTGAGGGAGGAGGACAGACAGCACTTGCACCTGGTCACTTCAGTGTGTTTTGTCCTGTACCCATGTTTATGTCATGAAAAACAAAGCAAATGCCACGTGCCAGGAAAACAGGTAAATACATGCTTAATTTAGTACTGAAAAAAATCTCAGGATTTTCTGTGTAGTTAGGTCAAAGAAATCAGGATTTGAAAGAGCATTGGGTGCATTTAATCTCAAAATAACACTGTAACTGCACTGGGAACCAAGACTGGGGCATAACTTCATTTTTGACACGGTCAGAAGAATTTCTCCAATGCTCAGAGCCGAAAACAGGGAGAGCTGGGCTACCACTTTCTGGTCTGTGACAAAATTGGCTGCCCCAAGAAACGGCTCTTGAGCAGCAGTGGACCCAGGACAGAGAGATTGGAATGAGCCCAGTGTCTGCATGGCCATGCAGGGCTCTGGGAGCGTCCTGGATGCGAGCCCTGAGGCATCTTGTGGGATGCTGACACATCCAGTGCAGAGCTTGTGGATGCAGGAGGTGCCCTGTGGGTGCCAAACAGAAGAGCTGATGGCAGAAACTGGTCACAGCTGCTGGGAATCAGCTTTGAGGGGACTCCAGGGTGGTCTGGAAAACTGAAACTTTCAGAGAGTTGAAAAATGCTTTGGGTAGGAAGAGATCTTCGAGATCATCTCATTCCACCCTCTGCCATGGGCAGGGACAACTTCCACTGTCCCAGGCTGCTCCAAGCCCTGCCCAGCCTGGCCTTGGGCACTGCCAGGGATCCAGGGGTAGCCACAGCTTCTCTGGGAAACCTATTCCAGTACCTCACCACAACAAGGAATTTCTTCCTAATTCCATCTAGCCCTTCCCTCTTTTTTTTTTTTCTTTTTTTTTAGGCTCTGCCTGAACC
>VZUA01056539.1:4018-17301 GCA_013401035.1 Horornis vulcanius
CCACCACACATTTCTTTAAAATCTTGTGGACTTTTAAAAAAACATAAATATGTTAAATCCTTTTCTGTATAGTCTCAATTGTTGTCAACATTATAGATTTTCAGTGACAGGATTATTGGTTGCTATGTTTAAAGCAGAAGTAGGAGAAACCTGAAGATGGTTACCAATCTAGAGGACATGATTACTTCCCTGGAAACCTAGAGTCTTACCTTGGCTGCTCGAAGCAACATTTCACGTTCCTCTTCATCTTTTCTCTGCTTTTCTAGGTGATCGAGCTTCTCAAGAAATCTTAGTTGTGCTCTGGTGTCACTACACACAATGTACTTATCACTCCCCTGAAAAAAGAAATTTCTTATAGACAACCAGGAACTAATAAACCTAGTGGGAACAATCTGAAAAGAACAACATTATTTTTCAAAGCTGAAAAGTGTGGGCTGTTTTAGAAAGACTTCAGGTGGCAGGTAGTCATTTACACATCTCCTCTCCACTGCAGCATGTTTCCAGGTCTGTGACTAGTAAGAGGCTATTGAACAAGTGACATTAACAACATCCAGTCTATACTGACTATAATAACAGAAGTCTTCCCTAACCTTAGACTAAAGACTGAAATTTTGTTTTAAACCACCAACTTCATATACAGTAAACTTGTTAGGAAAAAAAAAGGAATTGTAAAGCAGCAGGGTGTAATATCTTTTCTACTTTTAAGAGAAAAAAAATTAGAATTTGACAGGTTAAGTTTCTAGTGCTTTGTGCTCTAATTTCAGCCATTTAATGCAGAAGTTGAAACAAGCATCACTTGGTATTCCCAAAAAGATGTTTTATTTATTGGAGGGGTAGTTTAGAACAGTTACAATGAATCTTAGAAGTGAAGAAGGTGAAATATGTGATATATGGTTTATTATAGCTTTAGGAATACATATTATTGCCTCAGTGAATGCTTTCAACTCCTAGGATAGTTTATGTTGAAAGGCAACCTAGGAAAGTCATCTGGTCCAGCCACCACAAAGCTGGGCCAGTGAATACTAATAATTATATTAGTCCATCAAACACTGGACACACAGGCATTAAAACAGGGCTGACTTCCTTTTGGTCTAAAGAACAGCTATCAGTAGTTTATTTTACGTTCTATTTTTGTCCCCACTGGAAAGCCTGACTTTACTTTAGCTCAGAAAGGCGGAGAAAGAAAAGATCCAAAACATGGTAAACTGGCAATGAAAAGCTTGGTTTACTACTCTGCTGCTCCAAAGACAGGCTTCTCGAGCCATGTGTTGGCCAGAGGGCATTTAGGCAACACAAGACAAGGAGCCCGTTCTAGACGAGGCATGTCTGTGCCACCTGTCTGTAGCACTTTTTACTGCATGTCCTACAGTTGTCTTCTTTCTCTGTTACTCTGTGAATTTGTTGGGTTTTTTTTTTCCTGAGAAATTTATCCTGGGGCTTTTATCAGCCAAACATACTATGCACTTTCAGCAATTCTTCCTTCTATCTTACCCCAATCTCACGTTGTAATGAAACAACTCTGACATACAACTATTCTAAAAAAAGCACAGGACATTTTAAAACTCTATTTTAGGCAAGGTTATATGTTAAGTATATGGACTACCAGTGACTTCAGTTACTCAGTTTTTAGTTTTCAAGGATACTAAGACTCATCTTCTCACACCCAGTTGTGCACTATGAAAAGACAGAAGGAAAGTAGAAGTTTTCTTGTGGAGCACTATTTTCTCCTAATCTGAATTTTCACAACTGAGTCAGAGCATAAAAATCAATCCCTTTCCTGGGATTAGGTTTGGTCCTTTTCAATGAGCCACCTCATTGTCACATATTACCAACTGTGGCTCAAAACACACCATGTGCTGCTACCAGAGACTTTCCCAACCAGCATCTGGGGCTCTGCAAAAAAGTCCAACAAACCTTTCCCTACCCTCTTCTGCCACTGCTCAAGTGTTTTTTTAACTGTTCCCCACAAAGCATATGCTATTTTTGAGTCACTCTCAGTACATCAGTACAACTTGTTTTGAAGCAGCAGTTTATAATAATCCACCACCATGCCACAATCCTTTTAAAAGGACAAAGAAGAAAGCTGTAGTACCAGAAGATTATGTTTTCAAAAGTTTAGGAGTGTTTAGCTTTGGAATAGCCAGATATTTACACATTTTAAGACAAATCCATGACCCTACACCAGCCAGCAATGTAAGTCTCTCAACCAGAAGCTCCCCAATGCACTACCATGGGCTTATATGGGACAAGAAATAGGTGCATCCAGAACATTATTTCAGCTCGTCACTTGTTTTACGATAGCTTATTTCAGGAATTTTTAAAAGAGGAACACCAGCAGTTATATTTTGTCCTACTCAATAAACTTCTCTGGGGTCATTTAGCAGGGGATTGCTGAGACAGAAAACATTACCTTGTACCCCTGTTCATGACTTGTAGCCAGTGCTGTTATGATGAAGCATTATCACCCACATCCTGTGCCCCTACAGATAACACAGTTTAGTGTTGTGCCATTTCAGTGCCACTGCATGAGGTGAAATGTTGTCATGGAGCATCATTTATAGCTCAGCACCATACCATGCCTCTCAGAGCCAGGAGCTCAGGGGCTCCAACCACAGGAGCATGGCAGCTGTTTCATGCTGGGATGAATCCACATAAAAACCCTTCCCCTTTATGGTCTTCCAAAGGCTCTACACGAGCACTGCAACAAGAGCTGCATCACATCAAACATCACATCACAACCATCTCAAAGGTTATTCCTACTTCACATAAAGAGACCACCACCATAGTTTTATCCCAATTAAGTCAGTGACTTCCAATTACAATTTTTTTTCTTAAATTTAGCAAGAAAAGGACAAAAGTTGACAGGTCTACATGATGGCACAGCATGAAGCTTTTACCCTGTCAATTCACTCTCTCTGCAGGGCTATCTATCAGATGAAAGCTGCTAGGCATGAGCTTAGCAAACTGGGAAAAGATTTTCCTGAGTATGATCCCATGAATTACTGGCCTTTTCACAACAACTCCTACCTAACAATAGTTACTCTGGTTTTACCACATCCACCCCTATTAATGTCTCTTTGTAATGAGGATAGGCCTGTACAAAGTCTTATGGAGCAACCATACAACCTTCCTGGAAAGGCTCTGGGAATTTATCTGACATAGATGTAGCCCACATTGTGCAGAGGTACCAATCAAAAGCATGAGGGAAAAGAGAACAGGGGTTAAGCACCAGGGCAGATGGAATACAGGGCTGTATAAATACCTGTATTAATACATAACGGGACTCCAGCACTCTGCAGTGTTCTCTTCTTGAACTTAAGACTTCTAAAAGCCTGTCAGCTTCTCTCACAATAACATTACTCACAAAGGTAATCCTGTAGGACACTCCTCTGTCGCGTAATACCATCTTCCTAACAAAAGAGGGTATCTGTGCCTCTAAGATTACTGTGCCCGTTACTTCTGATTTTTTTTGTTTGTTTTGCTTTTGAGAAAAGAGGAAAAGAAAGCCAGCTTATTGCAATCTCATAATCTTATCATTGCTTCTGGCAATTCAATCATACAAAAGCCTATCTGTTTCTCTATTGCTTTAGTTCAATGAGAAAGAAACCAGCCCTATCCAGCCTACTGTCCAAAAAACATTTCCTTCTCTTCTTGGTGTCTGCAAGACACTAAGTCCTACTGGTTACTCAGGACTTCAGCTTCCTCCTCACTTTTGCTCACAAGCTCAATTGTACCTCCCACTTTGGAGAAAACAACATACAACGTGCAGATTTTTGAAGTCTTTTCATGCGAAACTCTGTACTTGTTCTGTATTGATTTTCTTTTCTATTACATCTTCTTCTGGCAAGGAACAAAATACTCCAGCTGCTTCAGACAACACCGTAAATACTCAGAAGTTTCCAAACAGTTGCTCCCCTTTACTATTGCTGCCACAGTTCTGAAAAGCCTATAAAAAGGGTTCAATACAAAAATAACTCCTATTCCATCAGTTGGTTGCTCTTGTTAAATTTCATTAGGTATAAAGTTCTCGTAAGAAAACTCAAACCTGAGCAAACAGGAAACTCAGAGTTGACAGATACATTCGCTTCTCGCTCTTTTTTTTTCTAAAACAGCTTCACATTGAAAGAAGTAAGGATTAGTATTTTGCAATTGAATAACAAAAGAAAAAATGAAAGAGCTGATTTGGCCAGTAAATTATCACTTCCCATTTGCGCCATACAAGCATCTTAAGGGATACTAGCTCACTGGGACACAATATACTTTATATTGAATGAAGCTAAAAAAAACTTAAGATAAAAAAAATATTAAGGTGAAAAGGAGCACTTCTTGGAGCACTTTTTAAAAGTAAAGTAATCAATTCAGCTTCTCAAGGCTTTTAACTGAGCCAATATTGACTGCAATTCCACCAATAGTAAATACCTAAGGAAAACACAAGCCCCTAAATCAACCCACCATCAAGAGCAGTCAAAGTTAACTTTCCATTTACCTTGTAAGAGACTCTGTAGAACAGCCACCACTACTACAGAAGAGAAGAAACACATGCATTTAGTCTTTTGCTGGGTTTTAAGAGCACCTGTCCAACAAGTCAAATGGAACAGTTATATGCTGGGCTAGACACAGCTGAAACCAGCTTTTGGTAGATACTGAGAACGCAAATGATGCCTGTGATGTGCCCACACTTGGAAGAGGTTTACCTTCAAGGCTGCAAAAAGGAAAACTTTGTGCAAAACTTGCTAATGATTTCCTTTACCTTGTGGGTTGATACTCTGTGCCGAGCAATTACAGTTAGTTTTTCTAGGAGCCCTCGTAATCTCTCCTGTGTAGCACAGGAGATCAAGTTCACAACATCAGAGTTAAGTTCCATAATGTCATGCCTTTTACCTGTGGAAGCAGAGAAAATCCATTACGTGTTTTAGTAGTAGCTGATAATTGAAATAATTAGCACAGCAGGTATTCTGTTCCCCCTGGAAGTCATACCCATTATGAATAAAGGTTTGGAGATTATGATTTTCCTGGTAAAGTCACAACTTCAAAGATCTTAGACATTACATTAATAAAACTTAGCCTGGAGCTTCAGAAAATATAGACATTGTTTCACTTAGCCTCCAGAACCACTCTCCTTGCAAGGTCATTTATAGGACAAAGTTAATAAGAACACAAATCAAGCTTCATGTTCAGGGAGGGGGAGAAGAGGTAGCTCTAGAAATTAGTGCCATATTCTGTTAATTCCAGTAATTAAAAAAATACAGAATTACATTTTGCCCTGCTTGACACCGCGCTTGTTAACAACTCATGACATTTATTTGACGAGCAGGAACTGGTTTTGCAGCGCACTCCAGGCACACGAGACCCTCCAAACTGCCCTGACTGACCGGCACGAGGCAGACAGACCCAGCCAACCCAGAGCAGCCGCCCGGACAGCGCGGATTCCTGTCCAGCCAGGGTCATCCCGCCACCACCTTCAACCTTTCCTCTCAGGCTGCCGCTGATTCTCCGCGTCTCAGCAGCTGCGACTGAGGCTGATGACAGCTCCAGGCAAGGCTGTGCTGGCCCTGCACCCCGAGCTGGGCATCACCTCTGTGACCTTCCCACGGCTGCAGGCTGCCTACAGAGAAGCCTTCCCGTGGCTGACACCATCCATCACTCAGCGCGGCTCCATCGAGACACCTGGGCGGCAGCGGCTTTTCCCTGGTAGGCACGGCAGGCAGCAGTTCCACATGCCTCATACGTTGTACCTGTCAGAAGCACTTTTCCTTGCCCTACACTGCATTTACAGCAGCTGTAATACTTTACGATGCAATATACAGCACGCCTTCAAAACCCATTTCAGTATTTACTGCCAAGTGAAGTGTTAAGAATGGATAAACAGCGCACTGAAAAAAAACTAATCACCTATTTCATTTGCTTTTGCTACTGTAACTGAAAATGAATGACAATCTCACAAGACAGGGAGAACCTATAATATTTTCCCAGATACAACCAAAGCATTCCCGTTTGATCACTAAGCACTGGCCTGTAACTTAACTGAGTGCTCATTTTGCTCAAGCACTTTTCAATATTTACTCTGCAGCTTCTCACTAGACTATCAGATTATGGAAACGCCAACTTAAAGACAAAATAAAATCCCCCCCAAACCTGAAGACCTCCCAACACATACAAATACATTTCTTAATCCAAAGATGGCTCAGTTCAAAAGCAGACACGTTAACTTTCTGAATTGCTCTACTCCCTGGCAGCACTCCTTTCCTTGAAAACATGCACTTACCATTTGTGACAAGAATTATTGCTGCTATAATTTTTTATTTTTATTATTTTTTAATTATTTGGAACAACTACCATCCTAGCTATGAAACAGCCAGGCTTCTATTTTCCATCTTACAATGAATTACTTTTACAGCCACAACCAGCAAATGATTTTAGAAATTCTCTGGTTTTGCAGAGCTCTTTATTTTTCCTTATAGCCACTTCCCCCAAATGATTGATTAATCTTCTACTGAATTTTAAGAACACCTTCTAGGCACCAGGTCTGATGTGTATTTTCCCTTTGTCACTAGTAACCCAGCATTTACTATACCCCATACAGCTGGAGATGACACATCTGGCTGACCAGGGCAGGAGCACCAAGGTCACAGGTAGCACTTGCAGGGTACGTGCTTGTCACAGGCTCACTCTGGACTGAGAGCCAGTTGTGTATGGAAACAGAAAGACTTTGTGAACACGCAGTGAAGCCACTGTGACAGAACTGTGACTGCACATGCAGGTTTTCCTGGATGCTCAGCTGTAAAACTCAGTGTTCCAGTACAGCATGTACTGGGAAGAGGGCACGAGCAAGGAGCTGAGCAACATGCATCGAGTTTGCTGTCAACAGCAGTAGGACCAGCCAGTGCGCTGCTAAACAAATGCATGCTCCCTGCTCTGACATAATACAACATTGCTAAGCAACACTTAATATTTTGCCCAGAAGGTAACAGCTGAAATGATACCTACACTAGAAACTTCCTGTAACAGAGGCATGCAACGTACATTCCACAGTATTATTCGCTATACAGACCAACAGCTTTAATGTCTCTTTTGTATGAAATTAACAGAAGTTTTTTCCGTGGAGGGAGTCATTAACAAAGCTCTTCTCTGTGTGTATTGGAAGTTCGAAACTTTTTCCTAATGTTAGTCAATAGAGTACATGTACCTGAATAGGCTGAGGAATGCAAAAAGCTGTTAGAGAAGTCAGTGTAATGCATCAAGTTAGAAGCTGCCGAGATAGAAAAGGATATTTAAGTGTTTTGACACTAGCACCTTTATGGTTGTTACACATTGGATTAGGTTTAAGAGTAAGAAAGTTGCTCACTTCTCACATGTTTAAGTGGCATCACTTTCTTTTTTTTTGGTTGTGCTTCAGACTGTTTCCATGTAAAAAAAAACCTTAAAGGACAGTTATTTCCTAGAATGAGAAGTGAAAACTCAATATTTTTTAGTAGAAACACATGAATTGAGATAGCAGATCTTAATAGTTCCAGGCCCTTCTTCAAAGATTGGAGGCTGGCTGAGGAAAGAGGCAAGGAAACACTAAATCCGTACGTATCTGCTACGTGTGCTTTGTTCTCACCTATGTTCAAGATCTTAATCTGAAGAGCTTCCGAAGACAGAAATGGTTCATCTGAGCAAGAGTGAATCACTGCACCAATGAGCTCAGAGTTTGCTGCCAAAATGCAGGCATTCTCCTCACTGAGATTAACCCCAGCCATAGAAGTCACATCATTTAGGTCATCTTCATCTCTACAAAAGAGGAGACCAACATTTTATGGTTTGTTCAGAATAGACACAAAGAAAATTCTTGACTATCAACAAGCAGCCGCATTCACATATCCTATATACAACAGATATTTAGTGTGGGTACGGACAGGGAGCTCATAAAAGCTCTCACACTTCTGCAAAGTGCCTCTGAAACATTAATTTGGGTAATGCCTCAGCTGCTAGGCATGCAAATCCTTTATATGAAACTGAAATTTTGAGCCAGCTTGGATACCTAAGGTTGAGTTAAACCCAGATTAAAAGTTCCCACAATTCCCAACCCTGCACGACCACTCTCACAGCCTGATTCTTGTTCTAAAACTAATTCACCAGGTAGAACCAAGTGTGGAATGAAGTTGAATGTTGACTCATTGGACTATAAACAAGCCCATTTTCTAACCAAGATGTGTATCTTGCAAACTGAGGCTTAAAGCGCAGGCTTATTAGCACAGACCTGATCTTCAGTTTTCTTTAGCAAGTTCCCTTAAAACACAGGATACAAACATTCCTTGATTACATACTAGAACCAATCCAGACCTTGTACTTTGGATCAGTCCAACCATATTTATGCAGAGGGGAAGATGCCAGTGCTTCTGATGCCCCATGCCAGAGCTCTAGCCAGTAACACCATTATCTGGATTCTCACATACCAGCTTTGAAAAATAAAAACTCAAATCTGGAATTTTCAGGGTGAACATCACTCTGACTAACTATAATAGCCTGTGTGATTCAGCCTAAAGTATTTTTTTAGAGATCATTTAAATTCAAATACTGAATGAATCTTATATGGAAAGTTTTTGTGCTACTTTGGCAGTGAAACAATCCAAGTTATTATCAAATAAGTTCAGATCATCAAGAGAAAGCGTTTTTACTTCACAATGTGATAAAGGCCCCAATGGTGGCTTCAGGGATTTAGGACCAAACCAAAACAGACATCTGCAGTATCAGAACTGATAAGTAAAATCACTCAATCTGAATGTCTTTTTATTTGGAAAGCATAGAAAACAAAACCAAGACACACACCTCTCTCAGAAAGTACTCTCTGGCAAGGTTTGATAAAGTTCACCTTCAGAAAACACTGTGTGGCCTCAATAACTTTTGAACAAGGGGTTAGCCAGAAATTTGCTGTTCTGAGGTGAACTGATATTTCTTGGAGGCTATCCTTTGACTGACAAGAGGTAGAAGCTAAAGTTATTAGAACATGAGTTGGGGTTGAAGTTAAGCAATACTCAAAAGACACAAGAAAACGTTAGGATGTTTTTCTTAAACAATAGATGTATTTTCTCCTTTGGGTTTCAGTGTATTTCTGTGGCACAATTCCTCTGCAAACTTCCAGCAAGAGACCGAGCCAGAAAAGGAGTCCAGCCTTTTTCTACTCCTCCTTCCATTCGTCTGCCCTCATTGCTAGCAATTCCTATGTGTGTGTTTAAGGAAAAGGAGACCCAGTAGATTCTCAAACCAGCTCCAGCTCTTTACATCTAACTAGACACAATGGCTTCCCAACCATGCCTGTGCCCCAAATACATCATGATAAGAAAAGTGTTAAATCCCAGGACTGTCAGAACAGTTAGATGTCCACAGCTACAATTTAAAGCTGAAGCCAACAGTGCCAAAACAGCTTCCCTCCTCCTACCCCTTCTCAACCAGCAACTGAGCAGCTTCATGTGTATATTCAGGCTCTATCAGCCTAACAGAGACCCTGAACTTTCAACAAGCGTGTCAATGAAGCTTCATGGGATGATAATTGAGTGCTAACTGATCTTCACAAGTGCACTCCAGTTTCCTCTTCTCAGTGACTATTACAGAGAAGTCTTTGCTGATGGCAGAGAAAAGAACCCCACTGAAGCACAGCAACTGCCACAGATCTGCTACAAATCAGCACAACCAGCACGAGGAACACACATCACAAACTATCGATGCTGAAACCCAACATTACTCCAGTGGAACTGTTTATGAAATCCCAGGAAGGATGCTTACATCCCAGGTACAACTGCAATAGCATGCAGTTTCAGGAAATAATTTTTGCTTTCAATCTGGCCACATACTCAAAATGCTCAAGCAAGGAACAGATAAACTTCTGTAATGTGCTTCTATCCATTCTTCTACATAGAGAAGTTTCATTTCTCTATAACCAGTCTTTACCAGGTTACTATTTCCTAGATTATTTCCATGCATACAGTGTCTCTAGTGTGTACAAGCATACAAGAGTTTATATGCAAGCAGATATCTCTACCTGTATTGGCCTTCAGTAGCAATTCTAACTTTTACACTGTGAGACATAGGTTTGCATTAAGTCAACAAGTCATTAGCTTTAGCAAAATATATGAAAACACTATTGCATTTACTTTACTTAACCCAAAGAAATTATATTTCTGTATTTCCTTAGAATAGTGCTGACTAAAGATTAATGGAAGTTTCAGAAGCCATGATAAGTTCATACTTTCTACTACTCTTTTTTCTTTGTTCAAACAAACTTCCACCATTTTAAGTAAGGTATCATGTACTCTGAGTAAGATGTAGAAATCATTCCACTAAGGTGATAAATTTAAAATATTACAGAGTATATGAAGGTGTTTGATGGATATTGACTTGCTTTCCCTTTCAGCAATCCTTCTATAAAGCCCCTTTTCTGCACCACTTCCTTTAATGCTCTTTGCATTTGATCATGTCACACTCAGAAACGAACAGGAAAAGCTCACCCAGCTGATATAAGTCTCCAGTGATTTAAGCTTACTAGGACAAGTTGGAACACAGAACTCAAGAGTTCTGAGCGATACACTGCATGAAGACAGGTTTGACATTTATACTGGATATTCACTGCGAAAGAAGCCCAAGCAATGCAGACGCACCTCACGTCTATGAATGTGCCTGAAAAGTGAGTCTGTGGCACCCTCTGGTGTCTGACAACCGCACTTGTCTTCTGAATCCCGCTATCTTTACTCCATTTTATCCAAGAGTCAAAGGGAAGACTAGAAAGACACTGAACCCAAACCTCAGTGCATCATCCCTGACAACTGCCCAGGCTAGAACAATTCCAGCCAAGCCAGAAAATTTTATGTGCTTTGGAGAAAAACTCTATTAAACATAATAAATTCAAAACAAATATTTGAAGATGAAATACGCAATTTATTACTTTTCCAGAGTGCTCTAGCATATACTTTACAGAAATGCGTAGATCAGTTTACAAAAATCTTGATTTTTTAAAAACAGACTATGTCTTGACATGCCATGTGAAACAACATCTAGAAGATTGGAATGCTTTGTGTTTTGTTGAGGATTTTTCCTGTTTGTTTGCTTGGGCGGCAGGAAATCACCGCTCTTTCTACTGCCTCTCTTGGGCAACCTAAACCAGCCTGTTAAAGAGCAGACAAGGTCAAATTGCCGCTAATTAAGTACAGCTTAACGAGTAGAATGTCCTCAAATCCTAACCTTGCCTAGTCACACAGTGGCAGAGGGAGTCAGACTCAGTGACACACTGCAATGAGAGTGGCACAGTAAGAGCACTCTCATTAGTGCCACATGTACAGTCACATCTATTACAAGACACTCTCTGCTTGTAACAAATTTCATCACAAAACCTGAAAGCAGGCCATGGTGCCTCTCTCTGCCTCACACATGATCAGCACCTGATGGATCATGGGTCAGAGAGTCTAATTAGAGCTGTGAATAGAAGAAACACCAGAGGGTGTATCCAAAGACAAATTCTTCAGAGACAAGAGAAGAGACTCTACAAAGAAAATTTAAGGTGAGTTAGAGATTTCCTGTCTAAATTCTCATGGACTTATGCTACATTGAAGATCACAATCCAAAAGCAAGAAGAGGAATCTCTATTGAATCACATTGTAAAGGCAGTTTTTTTCCTACACTATAAATTTAACAATTCAGGGAACGACTTCCAAGAATTCAAATGTTTCATGTAAGACAGCTAATACATTCCATTTGGAAGATCACAGAAATTTTTTTTAATGTTTGAGTTTGTTGTTGCNTCAACTTCTGGCAACCTCTGGTTTAAGTGTTCATTGCATACTGTATGTTACTGTAAACAGCAGCAGCTGTCTATACCAGTGCCTTCAAACCTGCAGCCTTCAAGAGATAAGTCAACTGGTCAACAAGATAGAGGTGCCATCATGTCAGCTTTTTTCCCTTGGAAGAACAAGGTCAAACTTGCCCTGAAGTGGTAAGACTAATAATGCTTATGGCAGTCTGTACCTCTGCTCCAACATCCCACTTCACAGCTGTGAAAATAATTTCTGCTTTTGAAAAGTAAATCAGTTTCCATAACTAAAAGCTTTAAGCACTCTTGCAATCTAAAGGCCTAGAGAATATGTCAGAAATCATGATTAGAGATGTAGTTGAAGACTTCCACCCATTGACACAGAAACAAGCTTGTAAAAGGAGCTAATAAAAGATTCTGAAATGCAGCACAGAGCTTTAGACAGATTACAAGCCTGTCCAAGTAACAGTTCAATGCTATCAGACTATATGCAAAAAACAGAGGTTCTATCTGCTGGGAGACTTTAATACAAGATAATTATATTAGTAATTGGATTCCTAAGATGGAAAACACATCAGTGAAAAACTGACACAAAACCCAACCTCACCAAGACTGTTTTCTTACACTAAGAATAATTAACATCTGCATAGAAGTTTTAAGGTTACCCATTGCCAACAAGAATTATAGCATGAAAAGCATGTATCAGAAAAAAAGATTCTGAAGAAAGTTGCTTTTATTTGGGCTCCATTCCCACCTCTTGTCTCTTCCTTTTGTTCCTTTCTGTACTTAACTTCTGATATTGCTCATTTTTACCTGAAGGATGTTGCTCCATTCTCTTTCATTTTTGCTTTTTGAACAGGAGATGCTTGAAGCGACAGAATTTTATTTCTTGGCAAGGTAATTTGCTTCAGAATGGAACCTAAAACAAAACAAAGAACATGCTGTAGTAGAAAGCAAAATGCTAAGACAATTGTTTAGTCAGTTCTTTCTTCTAGGCTACTGCAGACTCAGTAACAACTGATTGGGTCCACCTGAAAACCAGACACTCTAGAATATTACATGCTATAAGTTCTGTATGGCCCAAAGTCTCACACACTCTCAGCAAAGACCCTCCCTTCTGTGCCAGCCAGGGAAATGTTTCAGTGAAAACTGACTGGCTGAGACAAACTCTTATTGTGCATCAACCTGAACATGTGCAAGGTCTCATAAAAATCTCAAAATCATCAGCTTAGAGGAATTTCACTGCAAGGAGCTCAGTCATACTATTTTAACAAATATGAATATTTGATTGACATGCTCTTAACAAGTGCCAGAAGTAGATGTGACACTGATTTTCTCATCAGAGCTCCAGATAATGAGCTCCAGTAAAGATGTTCAACTTAATGCACAGAGCTGGTTGCTCTCGACAGCCACCTCCTTGCATTCCTACAATCTACCAACAGCCTGCACTTTTCTTTTGTACCTCAGCAGTCCTCCCCCTACTCCGTGAAAGAGGTTCCTG
>VZUA01056543.1:10977-22311 GCA_013401035.1 Horornis vulcanius
TGCCTCTCCTAGGGGGATGAAGGAACCCTTCCACCTACTACTACTGTGAGCCATTTTCCCTAAACCTGCCCTGTAAGATTACTTACATTCAGATGATGTCTCTTCACTAGCACTCAGTAGAGGGGGAGGATCATCACCTTTCCACCTGCTGGCTGAGCTCTTCTTGATGCATCCCAGGATCCCTGCTGGCCTTCTTTGCTGCAAGGCTGCATTGCTGTATCATAGTCAATTTGTTTATCAGCATGCCATGGCTCTTCTCTGCCCAGCTTCTTTCTAGATGGTCAGACCCCAAGGTGTACTTGTGCATGGGATGACTTTGCTTTTTCTTTGGTTGAATTTCACAGGTTTCCCATTGGTTCATTTCTACACCCTGTCAAGGTAACCCTGAGTGGCAGGACAACCATCCAGTCTGCCAACTAGTTCTCCTAGTTATGTGCCATCTGTGAATTTGCTGAATCTGTTGTCAGAGTCATCAATGAAAGTGCTACACGGTGTTGGTCCCAGTATTAGCACTGGAGTTACCTAGTGACTACTGACTGACTTCAAGCTGCTGGTCACATCTCTTTTGAGCTCAGCACTCCAGCCAGCTTTCAGATCACCTCACTTTCCCATATATTTAACCCATACATCACCAGGTTGTCTGTGAAAACGTTACAAAGAGACAATGTCAAAAGTCTTACTAAGATAAACCACAACCATGGCTCTCCCCTCACCCACCAAGCTTTCCATCTCATCGTGGAAGGCTATCAGGTTGGTCAGACACAATTTCCCTATCTTTCAAGTGTCTGGAAACACTTTTCAGGACTAGTTGCTCCGTGACCTTTCCTGAGATCAAGGTAAGGCTGGCCCGCCTGCAGTTGCTTGAATTCTTCTCGCCCTTCTTGAAGCCAGGAGTGACATTTGTTCTCTTCCAGTGCTTGGGAACCACCCCCCTCAATCACCTGGACCTTTCCGAGATAATTAAGAGCAGCCTCACAAAGACATCCAACAACACTTAGATGCATCTCATAAGGGCTGATGGAGTCGTGTCTGACCAGTTTCTTTAAATGTTCCCAAACTACACCAAGTAGTTCCTAAACTACACTAAACTTCCTTGTTCCAGACCTTCCAAGTTAAAAAAACCCCTGATGTGAAGAAGACATTGATTACCTTGGCCTTTTTGGTGTTCTTTGTTACATGGGCCCCATCCCATTTGGCAGCAGGTCCCCATTTTCCCCAGTATCTCCTTAGCAGCTGGTATGCCCTGTGCCACAGCAAAGCATGGCCCAGCGTGCCAGGGCACAGTACTTATTCCAGCTACCTATGAACACTACTTATGGAAATAAACAGGACACGACAGAAGCCAGGACTGGGCTCTGTGCTACCTTCTGCACCTCGGGATTTCAAGCAGCGTGTGCAGAAGTGCACCAGGAGCTGCAGAGGCTGACTTTGGAAGTCCAGCTGCGAATTTAAAGTGATATGAGCTCCAGCTTAATGAAACTGTATTTTCTCCTCTGTGACAGATACTTTACCTTTCCCTTTGTCTGCCCTGTTGCTTGCCCTAAACTCAGCTTGCTCTGACGGGATACATCCTCAGTCAGTCAGTCATTCCCTCAGGCAGGGTGAGCTTCTGTTGCTCCATTTTTGGCAAAATCCGCAGCACAGATTTCTAAATGTCTTGTATCTATTTTATTGCATTTTTGTGCCTGTGCACAAAACCTTATGTTTGGTGGGTAAACAGTGGGTAAACATTTTTCATAGAGACTTTTTATTTTTTAATAAACAAAGTAATTTTCTCAAATAGTTCTTTTCTTACTCTGCTTCATAATATTCAGAGGAAATAGATGGTCTGTTTCAACATCAGGGAACTGGAGGGATAAGAATAGAGACAGCAGTGTGGAAGCAATGGGTCCCTCTTCTGCCCATATGGTTCAGGTTTGCATTTTGGCTGGCACGATAATGTGATTGCTGGCAGATCGAATGTTTAGTCTCCAGAGCAAATAGCAGCCAATGAGTTGGGGTGTAATGTACATGTGGAGATGTTCATAATATTCCACACAGGCTGAACCTACAGCAGGAGCGAATTCAGCTGCAGTGAAAACAGAGATGCTGCATGAATCCTTCTGTCAGCACAGCAACGGCATTTCCAGGCTTTTGCGTTTGGGAAGAGGAGGAATGTGCCTCCAGGGATGGAAAACGCCACCAGTCTCAGATTCTCTTGTGGCAGGAATTTCTGACTTGCCACATAGAAGGTGATGTATTCTGATGAGCCTGAAAGTTACATTTCATCACTGCTTTATCACCCGATGAATCATTACAGCAGATGAATGTTAATTGTAGCTAAACAAATGGGCATGTCCTCTCTACCCCCAGACAGCTGCTACTGCTGTAAGACATTAGGCAGAGGGTGCAAAGTGCTTCTGGATGGAAGGGAAGTGCTACCCGTGCCTCTGGAGCTACATATCTGCAGTGTAATGAAATGCCAGGTGTGGAAGAGTGTTTGGATAGGAGCAATTTCCATTTGCTCTGTGGTTTGCATTGCTCTGGGGACATGCACAGTGCAAAGTTTCCTTAAGTGGTTGTTTGCTCACAGGCAGGAAGATCTGCATGGGAATAGAGGTGGCTTAGTCATACACCATTGCTCTGGGGTCCCTGGGGTTGAGAGGGTACCTGGCATGGCTGAAAAACGTGCCACTGGAATGGTGTGAGAGGCTGCTAAACCCAGGCACCAGGTAGAGTAATGCCAGCAACAGTCCTTAGCTGAAGGGTTCTTTGTTCCTGGAAAACAAACTGAGAGGGCAGCTGGGGGTGTTTTCTTCTTGCAGTAGCCCCTCTTGACTGACCTAGAGACAAATATTCTCCAGCTAAGCCAGTGAGGCCTGGGTTTTCTGATAATAACTTGAACAACTTGAATTCTCCTTCTGCTCTCATAGGCAAAACGCACAATGTATGGGGGTGCCCCATTTCACCACTTCCAGTCTCTCCTCAACAGGAGACAAGTCAGAAATGAAAAGAAAGTGCTAAAAGCCAGGTGCAGTTGTAGGTAAAATCTAACCTCCTGAAAGTCAGATACAAGCATTTTGGTGTGTGAGAGTGAGCATCTGTAGCTGGCTTTAAAACATGAAATCTGAGCACTCATTCTGTAGGGTTGAAAGAGAACTCTGCCCCTGACAGAGGCACCTTGCCATCAGTGTAATCCTGATGGCAGCAAACACATAGCACACGGTGTGTCTTTCTCAGTATGCAGGGCTGTCTCCATAGGATTCCCCACCTGGAACTGTTTCCTGGAGACTCTGGCTGTGCCATGGGGAGGTGTTCACTGCCTTGGAGGCTTCCTTCCCCCGCCTTGGCTTGTCTGGCAGGTATCTCCTCAGCTCAGCTGCTGATGGCAAGTGAGAGGAGAGGAGCGAGGAGATCCTCACAGACAGTTCAAAAGCAGACTAAGAGGCATGTGTTGAAATGTCGTCAAAGTAGCAGGAATTCATTTTATTGAGGAATACATATAATAAAGATAGAACAAAGGGACTGAAATGGTGAACAGATGGGCGGGTGTTCTTCGGTGGCTCAGGAGCTGTGTGAACATGCTGGTTTATGCCCTCCCCCTCTTTCTGATTTTTTTTTTCCTTGGTTTGGTTTGCTTTAGTTTTGATGCATCAGGGTAGGATGTGAGATGATATGCCAGTATATGTCAGAAACTTGGGGGAAATAAACCCCCTTTTTCTAACATCAAACTACTGCTATCAATAGGAACAGCAACTGTTCAAAATTTGTTTCAGAGCTGCCAAGAAGTGAACATTCATAGGAGAGAGAAAGAGAGAGAGAGAAGGGAAAAAAATATTTTTCCCTGCTGTTTGCAAGGTGGACACAAATGCAAGCGGTAGGAGGCTGACAACTTGACACATGTCTAATAAATCTAAAGCATGGGAAAAAAGTCAACAATTCACTGTACAAGAAAGCATTACTGGGATAAAAAAGTACAATCCAACAAACCTCTCACTTAAAAATATGTTTATTCCCAAATCGGTGAGAAACGTATATATTAGAGCCTCAATTTCTTTCCTCCTCCCCTCCGGATGTTCCTTTTCCGGAATTTCTTTTTTTTTTTAAACCAGGAGCACATTAAGTCCTGTGCTGTGGAAGCTGGGGTTTGCTGCATTATAAATGAACAAGGTGCAAAAGCCGAGTCCAGCGAGCAGATGTTGGGAGCTCAGCGTGCCGGTGACAAAGGGCTAGAGTGCAAGAAGCTTCCATCGCACGTCTGTTCTTCAGCAGAGAGCAGGCAAGGTTTTAATTTGACAAGTTGGTTGGATGCAGGGAATTCACAGATCGCGGTGAAAGCCAAACAGATTTGGCCACCTACTGCATGGCCACATTCAGCTGAAAGGGTAGCAGTTGTGGAAATGTCTCCTGCTCCAGCCGCCAGACACCACGCACACCACGGGGAGCCTGGAGGAGGCTTGTTTACCACAGGCGGCAAATTCCTTTAAAAGGGAAGAAAGGGGAAAAAAAAGTGGGAGAGGGAAAAAAAAAATCATGCTTCTGTTATCCAAATAATTAGGCATTTTTACTTCAGGTTGCTGGTTGTTTATTTTTTAAAGCTCTTCATCCTCTTGTTTTTTAATAGTTGGTATGTTATGAAATGCAAGACTGAAAATGAATGCCAAAACTAATGGAAATTTTCCTACAGGCCTCATGTAAACAGAAACATCAGCATTAAAGTTATGAATCTTAATTTGTGCCACTGAGCTAAAATTTGTATCTTACTGCATTAAAGGAATATAGACATACAGCACTGTGTAGTGCCTATGTGCAATAGAGAAAACTGACATGGTCTCTCCAATTTATGGGGAAATTGACATAATTTTGCAAAAAAAAAAAAAAAAGAAAAGAAAAAAGAAAAACCACTTGTGAACTGGATTTTGCATAATGGGATTAATTTGGTTGACTGTCACATCAACTGTGCTGCAGAATGCAAGTTAATCACAACATCGGTCTGATTAAAAAGAAGAACGAAAGAAAAGGAAAAGGAAAAAAAAAAAAAGAAAGGTATTTTCTTCCTCTTCTCAATTATTGTTTCATTTTAAGATGCCCTGTTTCCTTTCTCTCTTTTCTGTGGTAGCTCTGGCAAACAAGGCTCGTGTACATTTGCAATGGCCACCTCAATAGTCTTTTCTTCCCTCCCCCATGTACTCTTCACAGTAAAGTGGGGGAAAAATGTCAGTAGCTTTTGAAATCCATACAAAACTGCTTCCATGGCATGGCACAACTGTATGTGTTTGATCAATGCTAAGGCTGATCAACAGAGCCAAAACAACTTTAAATATATTGTTATATGGACTTCACTTATAGCCTTTTCTGCCACTTGCCACCCTCCCTGCGAAAGCCACATCCAGCACTGGGCTCTCCACTGAACCAGCCCAACCAAACCCTTTTCCCATCTCCATCCCTGCTTGTGGCAGTAGCAGCCCCGTTCCTCTGGCAGCTCTGCCTAAGTTCAGAGAGAAAAGCAAGCATATGTCAGTTATTTTGTGGCTAATTTCTGACCGTCTCTACAGAGGTATGGGATGAAGGAATTAAATCAACCTTCTTACAGGCTCTCACATTGTATTCTTGGCAAAGGTATTGAAAACAGAGACAGCACATGTACATGACACATCACTTAAGTCCTCTGGTTTCTATGGTTGCAGTAGATTTTGCTTTCAGGGGGCATCCTAGGAAGGAGATAATGCCGTGCAGCGCTTTGGGCACGGTGTGGTTGAAGAATTAGCTCTGGGAATTGATCGTACCGTGATAGCAGTGACAGAGAACAAGGAATCGGGGCTGCTGGGATGTCAGAGCAACTTGCGCTTCCAGGGGACGGTGTCGTGTCAGCGATTCCTGAAGGCCCTTGCGCCACACTGCAGCCTGTGACTGCTCCTTCCTCCCTGCCTCCCTCCAACCAGCACGCTCTTCTACCCAGTGCAGCGCGCTGACTAGGTTAAACAATTACACTACACTAATTGGCCTGTGTCGGTCCTGATGAGAAAGTAAACAAATACTGCAGAGAAAAGCTGAGACAAATTGCATCTAATTAAATTGATGAAAAAAAAAAGTGACAATATTTTTCCACAGGAAGAAAAAAAAAAAAGGCAAATTGTAACATGACAAATATAGCATGCTTGCAGCCGTGTACCCCACCTGCTGAATTTCACACCTTTGCTTAGATGTGGCTGTGCCAAGCAGGGGAGAACAGAAGTGCCTTGTAGTCTCCATTAGTGCCCAAACTGTTTGGATGCCTCACAGGTCAGATGTGTGTGCAGGGAGGTTGGCTGCCACCGTTTAGCCATTCCACCGACACTGCTTGTGTGTGTGCGCCTGCATATGTGTTTGTGGTGTGTGCTCTGAACAGGGTGGGCTGACAGCAATACCTAAATCTGTGAAAAGAATTCCTCCTTCCCTCTTTCCTCACAGGCTGGTTTGCCCATTCCTGGGGCATGAGCCTCCTGCTGGCTTCTTATTACCTAACAAATTCCCTTTCTAGTGATGGCCACCATCTTGGCTGATCTTGGAGGTAGAAATCCCTGACCTCAGAGCTGAAATCATAAGCCACCGTATCTTGTATGAGAGAACAATGCTGTCTATCTGTAAGTGCTGTCTATCTGTAAGTGGCATTCACTTCAGTTCTTCTGTGAATCACAGCAACCCCTGGTACATTACCCTGCCATGAAAGTCTGGGAAGACACAGGTGAGTAGGTGGGAACATTCTAGGTATGGATAAAAAATTTTCTTTTAATTGATCAAAAGAGAAAACGCCAGGATAAATATCATACAGTCTAAGACACTGCCCCTAAGGCTCCTCTCTGCCTCTCTCTATGTCAATGGCCTCAGGGAAATTAAAACCACATAAAGTTACTAGTCTCATGTGCGTGTCAAGCCAGGGCAGAAATAGGGACTGTTACAGGAGACAAAAGCCTCCATACACCCCTATCAAAATCAAGCCAGAAAACCTTTTAAATCACTTTGCTTTGGTGAGCTGGTGAACAGGGGAACACATCCTTGAGTCACCTGGGAAAGGATTATTTAAGCTTGATTACTTGGTAGGGTGTTAATAGGTAACCTCTATTTTGGGGGTCATGGACACTCAACACGAAAACCAGAAAGCTGGGGCCACTAAAATCACCTTTCTCTGAATATCAGGGAAACCAGTGAAAAGGCACTGAGTGCAAGATCCAGCCAGCCACAGAAGCAGCTGCAATAGTGGTAGCTACGTATGTAGTATACAGCTGAGCATTTCCATCCTAATCCTCGGTTTCAAGTTGCTCAGAGCTTTCCAGATGCTTTAGTTATCAGGATAAAATGTTCCAGGCCTGGTCTCTGGCAAAATGAATATTTTTAATAGTTCAAGATAAAAGTAGTTCCATTATTCTTGAGTGGGAGAAAAGTCCAAGGATCCACAAAACAGATTTTTTTTTTGTGATTTTTTTTTCCTAATAGTTCATCTGCTAAGATCTCTGAGACACCAGATTTGAAGACCGGGATGCAGCAGCCCTTGCTGAGAGGGTCTCTAGAGATCGGAACACATTGCAGTTATTGACCAGTGTGTTACAGGGAAATTTCTCTGTGTTCCAAAAAGGGTTATGAGTCCTTGGAAATTATCCAGTGGACTTATGCAGCTTATTTAGGAAAGCTGATCCTCCCACTCTCCCCTCACACATACAGTTTCTTCTAGTAACATTGGGAGCAAACATATTCCTTGTTCGTGACTAATTTAGCTATACAGAGATCCCAACAGAAATTAGCAAGATGAACCAGACGACCTCTTGAGATCCTCTCTAGCTTAATTTTCCTATTGTCTAGTCTAAACGCACATCTGATTCATGCCCTAAGTCCCATATAAACTTCACATCACTTGTGTAAATCTGTTTTTTGAAGTCCACTGATGAGCCATAGCACATAATGATATTACAGAATTATGTTTGGTGTTTTCTCCTGTGGTCCTTCAGGTTGGTGCACGCTGAGCAGCCCACAGTATGCAACACGTGTATGTTTAGTGTGTTGAAATTGCAGTAAATTCAGGGTGTGGTGTAACCCACTAATACTTACACAGCTTGTAGAAGACAGGAGGGAAGCACTGTGCCCTGTGATGGCTGTGAATTGCCCTCTACGTAAGGGGCATGTTCATGTTGCCATAATTTGACTCTGTTCTGCAAGGCAGACACAGGAACTGGAGGAAGTGTTGCGCCTCTTCCAGGCAGATGGTGTATTCTGCATGAAAATTTGGGCAGCAGTGAAAATGATCAGGTTACCCATTCTGCAGACAGGAGCAATCTAGAAAAAAGCCACTGCCCTGCCTCAGTTGACCCGACTGTGACCTACTGTAGCTATGTTGCCTCTGTGAACAACTAATAGATCAATCAAAGTGGCTTTGAGGGTCCAGTTGTGAGGGTTTCACACAAGTTCAGACAACCTGGTTGGTAATTAGTGCTCTTCATACTTAGGTTCATACTGAACCTTCTCCAGCTGAAATCATAGGAGTGTTGCACCAAATTCAAGAGTGGCCTTAGCAATCAACTGAAAATGCAGCATAATAGCAACATATACATCATAACAGAAAAATCAGGGGAAAAAATTAGAATATTGGAGAGCATGAAACTAGCATGTCCATTTTAAAGGTGAGTAGCTGAGTCACAGAGAGACAGGAGTCTAAATTCCCAAAGGCAGGCAGGCAGGTAACTGAGGAGAGAGTACTTGCCCAAATTGGACAGGAAGTCAATAACAGGGCTTAACTTTGATCTCCTGACTTGCAATCATCTTATGATGCAACTATAAAATCGAGCCTTTCCCCAGGGCTTCTCAGAAAAGGTGAGTTATTTCTCCCCCTTAGCAGACACTTGTGCAGATCACCTGGCTGGACATCAGAGAGCTTCAGCACCTGCAGCATCCCTCAGCCCATGGGATGGGGCAAGGAGGGCGCCGCAGGAGCACTGCATCCCAGATTCACTTTGTGGGAAGGTTGGACGACTTCTGTGCAAATAACTGACTGACTTGTTGCTAGGGAACAGTTGGGAGGCATGCTTTTGATCTCCCATATGCTTACTACTAATAAATAAACAAATAACAATAATTACAACAAACCCCAAGCCTGTTGTATCTCCAAGATTAATTAATGATGAAATACAGCTGAAATTCTGCAAAAGAAGGCAGCAAGGTGGGTTAGATTTCATATTTTCCTGCTGTGTATGGAAATGATGGTTGAAATTAACATTTTTTTTTCCTTCTTAAAATTTACCTTAGCTGGATCAGGTTAGTGGGAGGAGTGGGGGAGTATTCCCTTCACAGACAGAGGATGAGAAGGCAGACAGTAAATCTCCCCATGCCAGTTTTACTCGCATCCAGTTTTTCCTGCCTAGTACAGTTAAGTTTTTTAGATACTTTACTTGCATTTCTAATTCAGTTATTCTTCTGAAATTTATTCAAAGGATTTATGCTTATGAAATTATAATATAATGCTGCCTATATGCCAATGAGCTGCAGGCAAAGAAAATAATTTTCTTCAATTTACAGTTATGAGGCTGGAAGAAAATGATGCCTTCTTATCACCTCTTTTTCTTTGTATGCCTCAGTATTTTTTTAAGTCTTCAGAAGGCAGGAGCTGATGATGAATTCTTAAGCAGATCACACTGATAATTGTATTTCAGAACTGTCAACTCTGTGAAGACTGTCCACGGAGGTGTCTCAGTTCACTTGAGCTATTTGTGTCACTGCTTCTCCAGGAACTCAGCCCTCAATAAAACCCAAATCACTGGGGATATTGTTAAGTCTTCTGAAAGGATTATTAGATCGAAGGAAAATTTATGGATGACACTTTGTAACAATTAATCAGGAACTGTTGATGAAGTTAAGTTGGTTCTTTATTCTTGAACAGAAAAAAAAAAATACGCAGCCCCTGTACAAATTGTCAAATGGCCTATTTTGTCACTCGATTTGATTAATGGACTATTTGGAGTCCCCAAAAAGTCCTAGTACAAATAAAAAAGAATCATAAATATTGAATAAGCTCACAGCACGGTTAACCTTGACTATGTTTTGGAACATTCTTAGAGAAAACTTTGCTATTCAGAAAATAAATTGCTAAGGGGATTAAAAAAAAAATAAAAAATTGGAGATTTTGGAAAATGTCACCTACCCAACCTTGTCATCCTGATTAGCCTGTCATGATAAATTAGCTTTCGTTAGCTTTGCAATCAGGTCAGAAACTGCTGGTACAGTACCACATTTTGCAAGTGGGGCTACACCTGGTCCACAAGAGGGGCACAGAATGGCAAGGAAAATACTCCTGCTCTTGGTGCTTTGTATGTCAGACAGTGCTGGAACCGCTAACAGGCTATTATCCTTTTGTACTGTAATTTATGGAAATGGAGCCCAAGGAGTGCTGAGAGCATGGGAGTCATGGTGCCATAAGGTTGTTTCTGAAAGGTTGGGTGAAAGATGTCCGGTGATCTGTGTATATGCAAATGACAAGACCAAAGCTTCAGCTGCAGAGAACACACAGACACACACACACATGTTCATGGGTATTCAGGACACGCAGTTTCCATCTTTTCCTCCTGCTCCTCTGTCTCTCTATTTGCAACTCCAGTGCCCTCCTTCCCCCCAGAGCTCCCCCCCATTGCTTGATGCAGCTGTTTAGTCCTGACAGGTCTGACCAGTCGTTTTTGCTAACCTCTGATAGCATCTAGGTCAGCGTGATCCCAAACTGGCTTGCTTTTGTTCTCTGTTAACAAGAAATACAATGCTATTAGTTTAGGCTGGTATTCCACAAAGCTCTTAAACTCCACGTGCTTCACTCACAAGAATGCAAGCAATTCCACTCTTCTCCTTCAGCAGGGCACTTAGATGCCTGCTTTATGTTAGGCACATATGAGACATGTTCGGGCTGAATCAGGCCCTCACCGAGGAGAAATAGTGCCACTTTTTTCATTTTGCTTAGTTGGCCTGTTTTTCCAGCATGTGTCATATGCCAGCTCGCTACCTCATCTCAGATGGCATACATGCAACAATGTACTTGAAAACAAGGCTCAGAAAGTGGGAGAGATTGAGAAATCTGTGCAACTATTTCCAATAGCTGTACAATAATAAATGTTCATCAGATTGTGTTAAATCCCTGAATGTAACACAGGAATTCAAACAGGGGAATTGTTTTTTGTCTCATCACTTTCCATTTGGAGCTATAAATATTACTTTACAATTCATTTTTATCCCCACAATTCTCCATGATCAGAGGTAGCTCTCTGCCTCCCACTGAAGAATAACACTGCAGGAACAGAGAGGGCTGGGCTAGAGGTGGCATATGCTGCATTGGGCACCTGTCTGGGG